>WAAD01030121.1:19121-32704 GCA_013389945.1 Fregata magnificens | reverse complement strand
GTGGATGAATTGGCTGGCCAGCTCCAGCAATACAAGGAAAGTCTTTCTTCCTCCCTACAGGCCTGCATCTTGGCTGTGGAAAAACTGTCCGAAAAACTCCAGGGAGTTCCAGCAACTCAAAGAGGATATGTCTTACTTCCCACCTGTACAGACCAGTATCTCAGCCATTAGGAGTAAGCATCCCTCTGTTCAAGAAAGAGGATATAGTGGGTACACACCACAGGCCACCCTGTGGTTTTACCTGCATGACCACGGAGAGGACATGAGGAAGTGGGATAGAAAATCTACCTCGACCCTAGAGGCACGGGTACATGAGTTGCAAGGAAAAACAATCACAAAAGGGGGTTCTTCTAGGAAAATTGCTGCTCCAGTTTCCAGTGAGCAGTTCCCTGGACAGAGCAGAAGGGCTGATTTTACTTACAATCTTAATAAAGGGACTTTTAATTCGCATTTACAAGAAGTAAGTAACGAATACTATAACCAGGACTAGAGGGGCCTGTCACAGGATAAGATTTTTTACACAGGGTCTAGCAGCAATTTGGGATTTATTAACATTTTTGAGATAGATCACAAAACTACGTTATATAATTCTTAACACTTGAGCATCAACCAATTTAACAGAGCAATTCAATGGAATTTGTTACAATCAAAATAATGACTTAGTTAAAGATTCAAGAATGGCAAGGGTCACCAGAAACTTACAACAGGGTTACACACACAGATGGGGTTTAAATCAAATCACACACATGCAGACAGACCGATAAGCAGCTCTAAATCAAATTGCACACATACACACAGAGAGGCAGACAAACAGTTTAAATCATACTGCAACTACACACACACTAAGGTTAACCTGTGATTAAAATTTCCCTTTTTGTGAGTTTCATGAATTACCCGCTTTTATGTGCTGGCATTCATCAACGGACAGTCAGTGAACCTCGCAAAGTCAGGCCTTTGAGTCCTCGCAAGATCATCGATGGACAATCCTTCAATCCTCGCAAAATCTACCCTGAGAAGCGACCCAGCTCAGGGGGAGATACTGGGTCACACAGCCTGCTGCGGTCTTGGAGAGCTCCAAAAGTCTCACCTTTGGATCGCTATTTATAGGATCTTGAGATGACTGGCTTTGGTCAATATTTCCCATTTTGTCCACAATTCATGCTGACTCATTCTGGTATACAATTCAGGCAACAGATGGCCCAGGTGTGGCCAGGGGGTGCCTGACCACCCCAGCCCCAGGCTACTGCACTTGCAACCAAGATAACAGCACAATGGGAGTTTTCCCAAAGCATGCATGGCTTATCCTGATATCTCAGGGTGGTCCTGATGTACCATTCAGGCAGCAGATGGCCCAGGTGTAGCCAGAAGGTGCCTGGCACCCAAGTCACTGTACTTATGACTAAGATAAAAGCACAATACAGCTTATCCTGAGACCTCAGAGTGGCACAGGGGGCTGCACCACCACAGGGCCCTGCCTCCAGCCAGGTGGAGGAAAGGGACAACTGGGTTTACTGGACTGTGTGGGTTCAATGGCCTGGCACATCAGACCCACAGGAATATAAGGCTCTAGTGGACACTGGTGCACAGTGTACCTTATTGCCATCAAGCTATAAAGGAGCAGAACCCATCTGTATTTCTGGAGTGACCGGGGGTTCCCAACAGCTAACTGTATTGGAGGCTGAAGCGAGCCTAACTGGGAATGAGTGGCAGAAGCCCCCCATTGTGACTGGCCCAGAGGCTCCGTGCATCCTTGGCAAAGACTACCTCAGGAGAGGGTATTTCAACAACTCAAAAATGTACTGGTGGGCTTTTGGTATAGCTGCCTTGGAGATGGAGGAAATTAAACAGCTCTCCACCTTGCCCGGTCTCTCAGAGGACCCTTCTGTTGTGGGATTCCTGAGGGTCAAAGAACAACAGCTGCTGATCACTACCACAATGGTGCACCGGCAGCAATGTCACCGAAATCGGGAATAAACCTCGTAACACCAATGTAGTGTTAAAAGGCAGGCATTCTTTATTCACGGCGCCAGGAACACGGGGGATAGCTCCTCCCAAGATCGTGTTCGTTCAATCAGGCTAAGAAACAATCTTTTATACATGCACAGATACATAGCCAATACATATTCATTATCCTTCTACTAAATGATTGGTTATAGACTCTTCGCCTACCATGCAAATGACTACGCATGCCCACTATGATTTCTGAGACTTTTACTTCCTTGATCTTTTGGGTCGGTGGGTCTCTTGAGTGGGTGGTCCTTGAGTCGGTGGTCGCGATCTCCCCCTGCCGGAATTACCTCTCCTCTAAGTTCACTTAAACTTGGCATCGCTAAATGGCCCTTCACGGACCGTTAACACAATCAGGCAATTATTCACTCCAAAGTCTTTGTTCTAAGACAGAAAGATTACATTTCACTATGCCATATTATTGTTTAGATGAAATGACCAAGTTGTTCCTTGTCCACCTGCTCCTCCTTAAAGAACAAAACATACTGCCTCTGATCTTAATACTATGTGGTGCAGTCACATTTTACATATTGATTAAATCCTTAATATTTAAATCAAGGTGGGAAGGGTTGGGTGGACTCCTGAGCAGCATTGCTGGTGCATAACATGTTTCTATAGTTACTTTTTCACAAATTATCATAAGCCTACATTATATTATATTTCATTATTGTTTAGTTCCCCATTATTTTGGTTACAGCAATATCGCACCAAGACTCCCTGATTCCCATCCATAAGCTGATTCATCGACTGGAGAGCCAAGGAGTGATCAGCAAGACTCATTTACACTTAACAGTCCCATATGGCCAGTGCGGAAGTCTGATGGAGGGTGGAGACTAACAGTAGACAATCGTGACCTGAACGAAGTCATGCCGCCACTGAGTGTTGCTGTGCCAGACATGCTAGAACTCAAATACAAACTGGAGTCAAAGGCAGCCAAGTGGTATGCTGCCACTAATATTGCTAATGTGTTTTTCTCAATCCCTTTGGCACCAGAGTGCAGGCCACAGTTTGCTTTCACCTGGAGGGATGTCCAGTACACCTGGAATTGACTGCCCCAGGGGTGGAAACACAGCCCTACCCTTGCCATGGTCTGATCCAGACTGCACTGGAACAGGGTGGAGCTCCAGAACACCTGCAATACATTGATGACGTCATTGTATGGGACCACACAGCAGAACGGGGTTTTGATAAAAGGAAGAAATTAGTCCAAATCCTTCTGAAAGCAGGTTTTGCCATAAAACAAAGTAAGGTCAAGGGACCTGCACAGGAGATAAAGTTTTTATGAATAAAATGGCAAGATGGATATCATCGGATCCCAAAGGATGTGATCAACAAAATAACAGCTAGCAAAAAGGAAACACAAGCATTCTTAGGTGTTGTGGTTTTTTGGAGAATGCATATTCCAAATTATAGTCTGATTGTAAGCCCTCTCTATCAAGTGACCTGGAGGAAGAATGATTTCAAATGGGGCCTTGAGCAATAATAGGCCTTTGAACACGCTAAATATGAGATAGTTCATGCAGTAGCCCTTGGGCCAGTTCGGGCAGGGCAAGGTGTAAGAAATGTGCTCTACACCACAGCCGGGGAGAACGGCCCTACCTGGAGCCTCTGGCAGAAAGCACCAGGGGAGACCTGAGGCTGACCCCTAGGGTTTTGGAATTGGGAATACAGAGGATCCGAGGCCTGTTATACTCCAGCTGAGAAAGAGATATTGGCAGCATGTGAAGGGCTTCGAGCTCCTTCGGAAGTGGTTGGTACTGAAGCACAGCTCCTCCTGGAGCCCTGACTGCCGGTGCTGGGCTGGATGTTCAAAGGGAGGGTCCCCTCTACCCATCACGCAACTGATGCTACGTGGAGTAAGTGGGTCACAGCAATCACGCAATTGGCTCGAACAGGAAACCCCAGTCGCCCAGGAATCTTGGAAGTGATCATGGACTGGCTGGAAGGCAAAGATTTCAGAATATCGCCAGAGGAGGAGGTGATGCATGCTGAAGAGGCCCCGCTGTATAATAAACTGCCAGAAAATAAGAGACAATATGCCCTGTTCACTGATGGATCCTGTCATCTTGTGGGAAAGCACCAGAGGTGGAAGGCTGCTGTATGGAGTCCTATACGACAAGTTGTAGAAACTGCTGAAGGACAAGGTGAATCAAGTCAGTTTGCAGAGGTGAAAGCCATCTAGCTGGCTTTAGATATTGCTGAATGAGAAAAGTGGCCAGTGGTCTATCTCTATACTGATTCATGGATGGTGGCAAATACCCTGTGGGGGTGGTTACAGCAATGGAAGCAGAGCAACTGGCAGCACAGAGGCAAACCCATGTGGGCTGCCACATTGTGCCAAGATATTGCTGCCCAGGTAAAGAACTTGGCTGTAAATGTTTGTCACGTAGATGCTCACGTACCCAAGAGCTGGGCCACTGAAGAACGTCAAAACAATCAGCAGGTGAATCAGGCTGCTAAGATTGAAGTGGCTTAGGCGGATCTGGACTGGAACATAAGGGTGAATTATTTATAGCTCAGTGGGCCCATGACACCTCAGGCCATCAAGGAAGACATGCAACATATAGATGGGCTTGCAATTGAGGGGTGGACTTGATCATGGACACTATTGCACAGGTTATCCATGAATGTGAAACATGCGCTGCAATCAAACAAGCCAAGTGGTTAAAGCCTCTCTGGTGTGGAAGATGATGGCTGAAATATAAATATGGAGAGGTCTGGCAGATTGATTATATCACACTCCCACAAACCCACCAAGGCAAGCGTTATATGCTTACAATGGTGGAAGCAACCACCAGATGGCTGGAAACATATCCCATGCCCCACACCACCACCCAGAACACTATCCTGGGCCTTGAAAAGCAAGTCCTATGGTGACATGGCACCCCAGGAAGAACTGAGTCAGACAATTTCCTCATTTCCGAAACAACCTCATAGAAGCCTGGGCCAAAGAGCATGGCATTGAGTGGGTATATCACATCCCCTATGTCCTCGTTTTGGCTGGATAGAGTTAATTTTCTTCATAGTAGGTAGTATGGGGCTGTGTTTTGGATATGTGCTGAAAACAATGTTGATAATGCTGAGATGTTTTAGTTGTTGCTAAGTGGTGCTTACACTACTCAAGGACTTTTTTGGCTTCCCATGCTCTGCCAGGTGCACAAGAAACTAGGAGGGGACACAGCCAGGACAGCTGACCCTAACTGACCCAAGGCATATTCTATACCATAGAACGTCAAGCTCAGCATATAAAGCTGGGGGAAGAAGAAGGAAGGGGGGGACCTCTGGGGCAATGGCATTTGTCTTCCCAAGTAACCATTACGCATGATGGAGCCCTGCTTTCCTGGAGATGGCTGAACACCTGCCTGCTGATGGGAAGTAGTGAATGAATTCCTTGTTTTGCTTTGCTTGCGTGTGCAGCTTTTGCTTTACCTCTTAAACTGTCTTTATCTCAACCCATGAGTTTTCTCACTTTTACCCTTCCGATTTTTTCCCCCATTCCTCTGGGGGGGGAGTGAGTGAGCGGCTGTGTGGTGCTTAGTTGCTGGCTGAGGTTAAACCACGATGCCCTATCATGCACCAGCCTCCAGGAAAATCAAACAATACAATGGACTGTTAAAGACTACACTGAGAGCAATGGATGGTGGGATATTTAAACATTGGGATACACATTTAACAAAGGCCACCTGGTTAGTCAACACTAGGGGATCTGCCAATTGAGTTGGCCCTGCCCAATAAAAACTTTTACGTACTGGAGAAAGGGATAAATTCCCTATAGAGCACATAAAAAATATGCTGGGGAAGACAGTCTGGGTTACACCTGCCTCAGGCAAATGAAAACCCATTCATGGGACTGCTTTTGCTCAAGGACCTGGGTGCAGTTGGTGGGTAATGCGAAAGGATGGGGAAGCCTAATATGTACCTAAAGGGGATTTGATTTGGGGTGAAAATAGCCAATGAACTGATTTGTATGATGTTAATTACTATATAATACTGTATGTCATCACTATTATGGTTGGCATATGCCATATCAATGGTATTACAGTAAGAATCACCCAGATTAATGAAGAATGAACTTTGATGAAACCAAGCAAAGTGCAGCGGTGATGGAACCAGAACTGGCTTCAGCATGCAACAATCCAACACAACACATCATCTTTCCCACCCTGAAAGACTGTTACGACAGATGGAGCCCAAAGTCATGGACTAAATGAACTCAACGGATGTTTTAGAGGGATGGCCCATAGACTAAGGGAATGATATCTGTGTGTATATATCAAAAGACAGAAAAAGTGGTGGTGATTAATTGGAATGTATTGGAAAGTGTAGGACTTAGGTATGACGTAGATGGTATAGAATAAGGGGTGGATAATGCCCTGGTTTTGGCTGGGATAGAGTTAATTTTCTTCCTAGTAGCTGGTATAGTACTGTTTTGGATTTAGCATGAGAATAATGTTGATAACACACTGATGTTTTAGTTGTTGCTAAGCAGTGTTTTCACTAAGTCAAGGACTTTTCAGCTTCCCATGCTCTGCCAGGTACACAAGAAGCTGGGAGGGAGCATAGCCAGGACAGCTGACCCAAACTGGCCAAAGGGATATTCCGTACCATATGACGTCATGCTCAGTATATAAGCTGGGGGGAGTTGGCTGGGGGGCAGCGATTGCTGCTCAGGGACTGGCTGGGCATTGGTCAGTGGGTGGTGAGCAACTGCATCATGCGTCAATTGCTTTGTGTATTATTATTATTACTACCACCACCACCACTATTACTACTACTGCTACTACTACTAGTATTTTACTTTACTTTATTTCAGTTATTAAACTGTTCTTATCTCAACCCACGAGTTTTCTTACTTTTACCCTTCCAATTCTCTCTCCCATCCCACCGAGGTGGGAGTGAGACAGCAGCTGTGTGGTGCTTAGTTGCTGGCTGGGGTTAAACCACCACAGCAAGGAAACATGTATTTAGAGTGCACTTATTCGGATTTTTTCACTGGTTAAAAGCACAGATATTCTGTTTGTTTGTTTGTTTTGTTTTACGCAGACACATATTCTCCCTAAGCGCATAAGTACTGAACATCTCTGAAAATTTTGCCCATTTCTCACATGGGGCTGAAATTGGCTAACAGGGACAGATGTTTCTGGGGAAGATGAAGGTAGAAAGTATGGTAGAGAGCCACATCCACACACAGAGTCATACACACAAAGATTGCATCAGTGAGGCTGAAAGTGCTGAGTTTTCTTTTTTGATTAAATCTAGACAGCTGTAAGGAAAAAGAATATACATTTTTAAATGTCATGTCATAATTTCTGACATACATTTCATTGGATATTACTGAAGCCCCTAAATTATAAGTATAATATATATATTCCAGATTTAATATAACCTTGGACAACTAATGGACCTGTCATCCAAGTTCTGTAAGTGAAGGAAAAACAGAAAATACTCAAAGAAAACAATTAAATAACTTTTTTCAGAGAACACTTATCAAATACCTTTTGTCTTAAGCAGAAATGTCTTTAGCAATGGAATATCTCTCATTATGTAAACTGCTGTCATGCAATAAATTATAGGGAATTCTATGTAAGGAACTGAGTTTAACAGCTGTGTGTTTCTTTTCTATAGAGTAATTTGTTATGTTTCTGCCTCACTTTGGATAACTCAAAGGGAAAAGTGTATTTTGGTAATAAAGGGAAGTAAAAAGATGAATTTGTTTCAACAGGAACAGAAAAACAAAACAAAAAAAGAGACCAAGAATATGCAATACTTGTGCATATATTGATAAACAATAGTAAGTTAGTCTATGAATTAGCTACTGACTCATACACCAACTCTGTTGGAGAGTATAGTTATTGCTTGACAGATTGAGGAAGCATAAAACATGAAGATTAGACATTAGTTCATCTTTTTAGTTTGTGATAAATAAATGTTGTAAATTCAGACTACTTTAGATGTATTATGCACGTGAAATGCAAACAGAATATGGCCAAAAAAAGTTCTGATCTCAAAACTAGTGAAAGAAATGATGCTTCGTTGTTGCAGTGTCATCAAAACATTGCTTGTGTTTTATTATAATTGCTCAATAAAGCTATCATGCGAAAGTTGTTTTTAAGCTTAACAAAATAGAATAGTATATTCTCCCCTAAAAAAACAACACAAATGGCTTTGTCTCTTTAAAGATTCAATAGTTCTTTACTCCATTCAGCCATAACAATGCTGATTATTGTTGTAACAAATTTTGTCTTTCATCCAAAGTTTATGTATGCATGGATATGGCTTTACATGTTACTTTAAAAAATAAGTAAGTCTGAAAAGTCATACTTTTGCATCTTTAAAATAATAATACATCACCAACAAGAAGGTCCATATAGTGATATATGATGAATAGTGAAACATAGTGAAAATATGATGCAATGCTAGTTGTGTTAAATATCTGGTCCTACTCCATGGTTCACATAAGTTCACAGGTAACTGCTCTGGCAGGTTTCTAACCTGGTTCATGTAGAGTCAATGCAAGTCAATTTCTAGGAGCCTGAGCTGATCTGGGACAAACTTGGTGATAGAACTGCCTTGTCTGCTGAACTCTGACCATCAGTAAACAGGAAATAATTTCTCCTTATTTGTAGTGTGGAGGCAAATATTTAATTGATGTTCTGGCCACTTTAAAACCTTTCTGTGTCTTATCATATACCTGTGAAACAGAAAAGGGATAGACAATTTTTGGTTCTTCTCATGTAGGAACTATGGAAAACAATAAGGGCAACTATCCAGAAGGCACTTTAAAGAAGTTTTCTTTTAACCTTGGGATGTAAAACCAGTGGAGAATCTGGCCTCCGATGTTCAGATGGAACACAAACAAACCACATAATAATAAATAGCAACATTATAAGTATTTCAAAAAAACATTTCTTTTTCCTTATCTATTCAAAAAAAGAACACACGAGATCAGGCAAAGCCATTTAAGCAATGATTATGCAGATGGAAATATCAAACTCTATTCCTGTGCATTCATGCTTATGCATTCCATGTTCTGATTAGGGGGAATTCAGACATGTCTTTTATTAGTTCAGCTGTGTCATATCACAGCTGCTTTCTAAAGAGAGCACAAACATTCATATAATATAATCAGAAATATACATTAACTGAAAATTGTTGTTCCATTTAAAAATTGAAAATTAAAAAAAAGTTATGAATAGCTTTAAAAGTGGAATTTAAACAATGACAGCTTTGTTCATCAGCTCTAGACTGCCTCATGTCCTGTATGATCAAGATATGTCATCATCTGATACCTGTTTCAGAGCATGGGAGCGTGCATATGAGATGTGATGCCTGTGTCCTTTAGTACTGTTGGTAGTAGACAGATATCTACGTCACCAACCTCCAGTCCCTAAACAGGTGACTGATGGAAGTTAGAATGGAAGGATCATCCTTCACAGTTTGGGTGGTTTTTTATATACTTCTCACAAAGCATCCTGGATGAACCCCTTTCTGGAACAGCGTACATGACTAAAAGGATCTCTGAGCTGACCCAGCGTGGCAGCTTTTAATGTTCATATATTCACACATATATATGTCTCCTCTTTACTGTCTTCACAAAGTCATGCTGGCTCAGAACCTTTCTAGGACATCTTCTTACATCATCACACTGAGGGGTTTCAAAAGAAGAGCTAAACCAGGACCTTTCCACACCCCAAGAGGATAACAGGAAGGGCTTATTTCCTTTTCTAGCAGCCTGGCTGTTTTACCAGTTGCCAAGAAAAAAGGAAAAAAAAATCAGGAACAATTTGCTTTTCAAAAGCTGAGACAGAAGTAAATATGAAAAATAGACTCAACAGGTTTTAAGTTTAACTTTGCACAAACCCTTTCTTTTTAGGAACAGGATGAATTTTTTTTTATTTTGCTGCACCTATTAGAACATTTTAATAAATTGCAACCTTGTGTATCACTCAGACAAAATCTGCATGTTAAATATTATAGTTTATCCCTGAACAGGCACAAGCATACGGCACACATGCACAGAAGCAAATCTATAAACCTTCACATTGTTTCCAGATTCAGCTAAAAGTATATGGAAACTATTTTCTGTGTTTTTCCATCTCAGATTCTTCGCATGGTCTTTACATAGACTTCTGTGAGCAATGAATGCAGTTAGAGCAGGTGGAGAATAAATGTTGTATGTGGTGCCAACTATACAGAGCAGTCGTGACTAGATTTAGCAATGATCATTATAATTGAAGTTCAGAAGCTCTGCTGCTGAATAGACATCTTTCCTACATCTCCTCAGTTTATATTGAGAAAACCAAGCAAGTGAATAAGAGTACTTTAAAGAAAATGTCACTTTTCTCTAAACAAAAACACTTTTCTCTAAACAAAGGACAAATAAGTGTGTTTAACAGCAGTGTTATGATCTGGGAGGTATATGTTGTTTTGCAACATTCCACTAGCAAAATGGGGCTCTGCTGCATTTGTCTCCACATTTTTCTTCCACTTCCGGGCAATGACATTGAGGTATTCTTTATTGGACAATGCAGGCTTTTTAGAAGTAGAATTAAGGGTGCATTTCTCTATCAGAAAGAAGGCTTCCGTCACAGGATAAGAAAGCATGACAGAAGTTGCTGTCAATGTGCAAAAACTGACTTCAGAATCTCTAGGGCTAAACTCATGCAGGGCTACAGCTGGATCTGTAACACCATAGCCTTACAGTTTGTAAGGTAGTAGCAAACCACAGATTTGGTGGATTAGGAGCAAGGAAGATAAGAAACATAACAAATCATGTAGACCAAAACTGGGAATTAATGGCATTGTAATTCACAGGCCTATGAGGCTTTAAGGGTAAAACAAATAGTGCTGGGGAAACAGTACTAAAGACTGAGGACTAGAAGTAGTCACAGAATTTCCACTAAATTTCCGTTCATCCTGCAGGAAAAACGTACTGTGCTGAGGTACTTTGGCTGCAGGACCTGATGGTTGCAGTACGTCAGCAAGCAATTTTTAACCATTTGACCATTGGCTACTAAGAGTCAGCCAACACTCCACAGGGACTCACTTCCAGAAAATTATTGAGACTGACTGGATGTGCAGAGAGCTTGGAACCACTAAGCGGTCTTTGCCCCAAACTAGCAGGGAAAATAATGTGGTGATTTGCAGTTTAATCATCCATTGCTTTCTGTAACAAGATATTTCTTTAAGATTGCCTTAGGATGGCAAGTCTTAGGATGAAGAAGATGCCTAGAGAACATTTCAGGTTAAGGAGACGAGAACTGGTTTAATCAATTCAGCTTCACCTTTTCTTCCTTAAGTAGTGTGTAAGAATAGCCATATTCCTTAAACTGAGGAATATTACAATTCTTGTGTCTAGGCTAATATATGCTATCTGCCTTAAGTTTGTTTAGAACTAGCAGTCTTTCTGTGTAGGTCTGCATCAAATAAAGACCCAACCTGTGCGATAATCACCAAGTAGCAGAATTGCATTGGTTGGAATTGTTATAATTATTACTATAAGCTTAGAAGGATACCAGCACCAATCCATAAATGTATTTATATGCTAAACTCTCACCCAAGTCATAAATCATTAAGGGTCTATGCCTTGATAGAGTAAGAGTGAAAGATGTTGTTATATTTGATTCGTAATGAAATCATGCTGTCAAGATTACATTCCTGTTGTCAAGGTTACATTTGTGTCAGGACTTCTCTCAGAAATCCCTCTGAAAAATTTTAGTTCTTAGCATTTGCCTGTTACTCCATTATTTAGCCAAAGGGAGAAATAGTAGAACATTGTTATTTCAGCTTTGTCTGTTTAATAGACTTCTTAACTTGAAAAAGTAACCTATTGGGTTTTTTCTGCTTTCTAAATGAAAGAAAAGCTATGTTTTAGTAAAGGCACAAATTGAAGTTAAATGTAAACATGCAGTGAAAGGCAATGTCTTGCAGTGTGTGCTGAAATTGCAAATTAAGCTGAAATCAATCATTAATTTATTCACTGGAGTAAACATTTGGAGATGTTCAAATGAATATGTTGTCTTTACTAATAAATTGTCACTAATATATCTCAAATGTTTTTGTTACATGCTTTATTAAAATTGTGGACCCTGATACAATTATAAAGAACAGAACATTATTAGGTGGGAAGAAAATGAGATGCCCCAGGCTGGTAGAGATAAATAAATAGATATTAAACCAGCAGGAGCTAGAATCAGGAAAAGATCAAAACATTTTAACTGATATGTAAACTGGTAATATCACAACGTCTGTATTTACCACCCTACTTTTTCAAAGGCCTTTCAAAAAGTTATTTCAGAGTAATGATGTCTCCTGTTGGTTTTATCTAAGGCTGGGAGCACTGAGAATACCTGGATACAAACCCTCACTTAGGTTTTTAAATGTAACCACTCACCAAGCTTTGAAGATCAGGCTTTAAGAAAGCAAACTTTAATCCCCCTCAGGACACTTCTGCAAAAAGGGGCACTAAAAGCAGACTTTTGAATACTCCGCTGCAGACACAGACACTTACGCACGCAGTTTCATACTGCAGAACACATATACTGGCAAATGTCCATTTTTCTTTTGGTTTCAATGAACCTTTTTTTCTGAAGATTTTTAAATTAACAACACCCTTGTCTCCAAATATTCACTTATTTAACAGTATTTTAGTATTTTCTTCAGAAGATGACACTGATCCATGCTGCTGAAATGTACTATCACTGGGTTTTATTCCAGATTTGAATTTGGCATAGAAACATTATTTTTATGTAGTGCTTCTTGACTCCTTAAGTTCCCTGGTAAAAGAAAAATAATCATATATACAAACTCCAGTGAATTAATCTAAAAATCTCCACTGTCTAGGTCTTAATCCATGCTGCATCTTTTCAGTTCATATCCTTTCCAACATTTAAATAAACAAATTTCCATTTTTGCTCTGCTTCTCAAAGCCTTTTAGAAAACTAACTGGTAGTATTTTTATCCAGCTTCCTAGTCAGACACATAATCTGTTTACCATATAAAGCAAGGACAAATAATCACAGGAGAGTCCTACGGAATGAATGACCCTTTATAAAAGTGTAGTTGCTTTGGATGAAAATCTGTACAAAATAAGTCCATGGTTGAAAGCACAGGTTGTATTTTTGTTTGTCTGAGCTCTAGTGGGAAAATCTTACATAAATTTTAAAGGTACCCATATATTCATATATTACAGAAGATGTTGAGCTGGAAATGGCCCTCAGTTTGTATATGTTCTTTGAAACTAGTTATTTCCTGAGCCTGCTCCCTTGACCTAAAGAGGCTTAGAAAAGGCTTTTCCAGGACAGCTTAAAGCTGCAACAAACAACTACCTGAGCCTGTGAAATCCTGTTAGTGAAACTCAGTTCCTCTTGGGAGACATCTAATCAGATGCTGTCTGTTGCTTGCACTTTCTCACTCTCAGTAGTTCTTTCTTAATAACACCCTTCTAACAACTTCATTTTGGGACCAGTGTGAGAAAAAACATCACTGTGCTTTCTTTCTAACACTTTAAATAACTTTCCTTTTTTTTTTTTTTAGATATTGTAGGCTGAACCAAAAGCAAAATTAAAAAAAAAAAA
>WAAD01030121.1:3570-17543 GCA_013389945.1 Fregata magnificens | reverse complement strand
GTGAAGAAGTAATACCTCCTGTTGACAACCGCAAGATACCTATAGTTCCCATTCAAGAGAGAGAGTGCCACATTTTTCACTGGGTAAAAAGGGATCAAAAAGGAATAGAAGTCAAGGACAAATGGATCTGAAGAAATATAAAGTAACTTAATTATGCATAAACTTAGATAAACCAACTCCCAGACTAACATTCCTCTTTTTTTTCTTCTATATTCATTTTTTACGCTTTACGTGGTTAAATTTCTCATAATTTCAAAGGAATCTCATGATTTTTAAATGAACCTTTTACTTATGGCTAGTTTTAACATTTAAGGTCTTGTTAGCATCCAGCAGAGGACATACTTTTATTAATTAACAATGGTATGAAGCTGCATCGGTGGAAGTTCAGATTGGACATTAGGAAAAGGTTCTTCACTGGGAGGGTGGTCAGTCACTGGAACAGGCTTCCCAGGGAAGTAGGCATGGCACCAAGCCTGTCAGAGTTCAAGGAGCATCTGGACAACGCTTTCAGTCATATGGTTTAGTTTTATATAGTCCCATGAGGAGCAAGGAGTTGGACTCAATGATCCTTATGGGTCTCTTCCAACTTGAGATATTCTATGGTTCTATGACATATTAGACAGATTATCAGAAAGGGTCTAGTTTTTTAAGCTGTCTGGCTCAGTGTAATCTAGCATTCTCTTTAAAATGAACAGATTTGAAGGCATTGAAGGTTGTGGTATTTTTCTCACTAATTACAATTGGCTGTGATTCTGGAGTTAAAGTTTGCATGGTAGTGTTGAACTTAAGCACATGCTTAAGTGTTTCCAGGGTTTCAAAGGATATACAGGTAGGTTGTGTTTCATTTTTATTGCACCTGCACCAGGGTCAAGATTTTCTTTTAAAAGAAAAATAAGAGTGAAATTTTATTTTCACAGCAGTACACAGGTACTGCTGACTATACAGCAGTATATGCAGGCATATCACATCTTAAATAGGTAAGATGAAAAATGGCATGTTTTTCATACTTAGGATACTGTTTGTCATGAATCTGGGAAGATTTCTGGTTTAATGATAAAATTACACATTGTTAATGCCAGTTCCATGTCTAAAGCTATAGCCTATACAATCATCTCTCATTAAATCTTGGAAAAGATACAAAATTTGCTTAATTAATCCATATGAATTTGTTGAACACATTCAGTACTCTAGAAGCCTTGGTTAAAAGAAAGTATTTAAATGTAATTAGATTATTAGTCACATTAGTTTTATCTTCTTGGCCAGTTTCCTAGTGAAATAGTGGAATCACAGAAGCACTGTAGAATTTGGCATGATTGGGACAGGCACTGGACTAGAATGGTAATGCTAATGGAGGTCAGTGGCGAGGTGCATGAGGAAAGCTTGTAAATATCTGTTGACATACTATTAACTCTAGACCATACTCTAACACTTTTTGGGTCATTGTTCTTACCTGATCCTTTAAACAAAACTGCAGATTAATTTGGATACTTTCCTGTTTCCTATGTGTGAACAACAAGACCCAAAGACACTGAAGCCTCTGTAATAATGTTGGACAACTAACCTATTATTTAAACACAGATCTCACAATAAAGCTGTCTGATTGTTTAAATGGTAGTGCCTCCCAAAATATGCTGAAGTCCCAAATCTGGGATACTCCCCCTACATGCCCTTGTGTTTGCACTAAATTGCTGAAATAGATATTCTGTAAGCACAATCACTTTGGGAAACTCTTCCACAATCTAATAAACCTCAGTGCCAAGATATTTCCCCATACTCTTTAAATGTTTTCATTACCTCCGTTTAGTCCCATTGCCATTAAATATTCCCCAAACTGTTTATGTCTACTTTGTTGTTCCAAAATTCAAATCCTGAACTCAATTTCACAGGTATGTTTGTGACAAGTGTAGTGAGGCAAGGAGTTTTTAACCAGGTTGATAGTCCAAGCTGTGTACGATCTGAGCAGGGGGAAAAAGTTCCTTCTGCTGTGAAAAGAGAAATCTCAGGAGTCTTTTGCAAAAAGCAATTTATATTCCTGTATATAAACTGGGAATTATAAACCAGTGGCCACAGTGGCCACACTGGATAGAAGGTCAAACTGCACTTTTGAGGCATAAAAGGACAGCCTCTGCAGGGACCCAATGGATTCCACTTGCAGGGATCTTTTTTATAAAGATGTAAATTATTTGATAGCTAATGTGAAGATACTCCAAGAGGAATGCAAATTTTTCTGGTGTCCCATGAAGAGAAATGTGCTTGTGAAGGCATGACCAATTGATTCATGAATGCAGAAATCAATAAGGGTCAATTGCAGGAAGGTATAGGTGAGGTTTATTTTGTTTATGAATCCCAAAACTCTGCTACCCTTTCTGACCTCACCACCTCTTCATATTTGCCTTCCCATTTATTTTCAGTGAAGAATTTATGAAAACACCTGTAGATGTTCTTGACTAAAGGTTGTTATCCAAGGAAATACCATTTCCTTGATTAGATTATACTTTAAAGTGGCATACATAAGAGTAATACAATGTCTAAGGTTAAACATCCAAAACCAGATAAAAAATTGTAGAGTCTGGCTGCAATTCAGTTTCAGTCCTAGAAGAAAGTGTCTGTCATGTGTCTACATTTAAGCTAGATGGTCTCATCACAGTCAGCAGAGTTAATGGACCCTAGAGTTCACCAAACATCTGTTTTTCCATGTAGACCTCATCTGAACTTCACAGACTTTATGAGCTAGATCACCATGGGCTATGCTGGAATCTTAGGCACTGACTCAAAGGCAGACAACCAAAATATAGACACCTACAAATCTGGGCCTGAATCCTACCCAGTAGCACTGGAGTCATAACAATTTTCTCTGCCAGCTAGAGTGAAGAGCAAATGGACTTATCTCCATCTATGTATTTTTGCTCAAGCGTAAAGAGAGGAACAGACTGATAATAAAGGCTTTCTATTGAAGACAGAGGCATTTAATTCATGTTCCTTGTGAAACTGAAAGGTAACTCTAGTTGAGATAAAGGAATGAATGATAGCGAAATAGCTTCAGCCTCATTTATTAGGAAAAATACAGAGAATAAGGGCAAAAGTGCTGAATCAGAGATGGGTATCTGAAGTGTATATGATTGCAAATAAGTCAAATTTCTATTTCTTTGTGAAACTTAGCTGCTTGTTGCCCTCCCTGTCCACATAAAAGTGATTACAAAGTATAGATTAAATATACAACTTGATTGCAACCCTTTCTAAGTTCTGTTAAATGTCACTGAGACTTCAGAAATATGAATCACTTAGGCTATGACTTGTGATGATAAAGTTATAGTATGGTTATATATTTTAAACTATTGCAGTATATGCTTCCAGGTGCCAGAGAAATATTCATTAATGAGAAAATTAGCTTGCTGTCTTGGTTTAACCCAGCTGGCAACTAAGCACCACATGGCCGCTCACTCACCCTCCCCCCCCAATAGGAAGGGGGAGAGAATCAGAAGGGTAAAAGTAAGAAAACTCATGGGTTGAGATAAGAACAGTTTAATGATTGGAAAAAAAACCCCAAAAATAAAATAAAATAAAAATAATAAAAAATCNTGTTATCAACATTATTCTCATGCTAAATCCAAAACACAGCACTATACCAGCTAGGAGGAAAATTAACTCTATCCCAGCCAAAACCAGGACACTTGCAAATATTAGATCACTAGATGTTCATGTAAACTTGGCTGAAATGACTCTCTTGTGTATTTTGAAATCTTTACTTTAAAAAGAGATGTATGAATATATATTGATGTCTAATAATACAGCAAAATTGAGAATGTCTTGCTGCTATGTGAAGTACACCTACTGAAAGGTAACTTTAACTTCCCAGTGGTCACCATATAAGGCCAATAGTTACAGTAATGAAAACACCATTGCTCCATTGATCTCAACAGATCTTTACGAATTTCTTTCAGCTTTGAATATGGTGCACATATATAGTAGTTGGTGACTTGAATCCAGCCATATTTGAACTTTGGAAATTTTGGGATGTAGTTTTGAGGATGTTTGTCTAGTTTCTTGCTTTCTGCTAGGTAGATTCCAATATTGGTGGTTGTGATATGTTACAGTTAATGTTTTTAAAACTGCAGTTTTTAAAGGTGTGGCTGTGTCAGCTTTTTAGTACTGTAATCATGTTTATGCTTGTTTTCCAAATCATCTTATATTGTCATTGCAGTTTGTATTAAATGTTATTTTATGTAGGCTTCTTGTACAAGCCAAGAAGTAACATTCTGTATTTCAAGAGTATAGACAGACAAAAAAATCAGAATTAATAGGATCTTTATAGAAACAACATTTCACAAATTTGTTTTGCTCTGTTTTATAAGAATTAATAGATTTTTAGAAAATGATCCTTTTCCAACAAAACTGCTTTCTTTGACAGGAAGTTGTATCCCTGAAAAGCTTTTTGACCAGCCCTACTTAAATTAAATAAATGACGATGTTTATGTTACCTGCCTACGTGAAATTTCAAATCAGTACAAAAATCATGCCCTGTTCAAGAAACAAAATAAAGAGCAAAGGTGGATTAGGAAAGGATAGAGCTTAGGGAATTACAACTGAAGAGATGATCTATCTTTCCTGTATACCCACACACCTGAAGTATCCCTGGAAAGTAGACCTATTTCCTCCATGGTAAAAATTGTGCTTGATCTCTGCCCATAGACTTAATGGACAGAGTTTTTTCCTTTTCTGGCAACATTTTTTCAGCTTCAAAAGAATTCAACAGCTTTAAAATTTCATATACTTTCAATATATTTTACTGTATTAAGTATTAAACATGAGAAATTTAGACATCAGAAGCCTGTCTCTTTCTCAGCATTGGGCGGCCTGCAAATCTTACTTTGAAAGATATTGAATGGAAGGACTGGAAAGAAATAAAAACTGAATGAATAGCTATTATGAAAAGCAGATTTTAATAATGGCCAACCATTTCTATTAAGATCTGTCCTCAAAGTACTGTAAGTAAATCCCTTACCAAATGAAATCCATTTACTCTGATTTCCCCACAAAACAATCAATATGTCCTTAAGGTTTTATGTCAGCATCATGATATAAAACTAAATTGAGTAATCCATTTTGGGGGATTTTTTTTGCTATTCTTCAAATATCTTTCTAAAAACGGTGAGTATTGAAAAAACCTGTTATAGGCCATGCTTAAAGCATTCCTCTAGCTAAAGGAAACTAAATAAAATGGTTAATCCCAAGGCTAGAATAGTGCGTACCATGTACTGCAGTTTGCGGACTGATTCTTGTTTTAGTTTGGATTTTTTTTGTCTTAACCCAAAGATTGTTTAAGACAAATTACAGAAGTAAGGACCAGAATCCAAAGTTCAGAGCAGTACACTTACAACTGGGTTACAAAGTCAAGCAATGAACTCTTTTTTCCCACTGAAACTTTAATGTTTTCTGACACTTGGTATTGTTTCAACAGCAATTAAAAATGTCGTAGACAAAGAATGCTTCGCTATTCTTTTGAGGCTATACAGGTAGCTTCTACTGTTGCAGAAAAACTGGAATACATTTGAGATCAGGTCAGAACAGAAGCAGTTTATTACTACAGCTGTAGGAGAGAACACAGAGCAGCAGCAGCTTGGCAGGCTCTGCTGATACGGACTCTGCCCAAATGGGGCAGTTACAGAGCTTTATATATGCTGTACAAACTGTTCTTCACCAAAACTGTGCCACATAAGCAGGACTATGGTAAATAACAATGGTAACTGGAATTCTTCAGGTAAGAAGGATCTAGACAATACATCGTGCTGGCTGGCGAAACCATCAGCTGCAAATGTTTCTTAACAAATAATGAAGATATGCTAACTATTTTGCTTCCACAACTAGAATCTTTTACGGTTATGCTCAAAAAAAAGAATACTGGCAAACCAGTACCTCTTCAGAGGACTTGTACTGTCCATGACAGACCTTCTCTGAGCACTCCTACTGGATCAGGCCTGTGGAGAGTCCGAAGCAGGGGAGCTCCTTAAAGAAGAGATGAATACTGAGCCAGGGAGATCTAGCCATGTCCAGAAGCAAAATTGTAATTGGCTAAGGAGATTTAAATAAAAACAAATACCTAATGACAGTGTTGATCCCTGTGTTTGAGAAGCAGTTAGCTGAGGAGTTAATGAATTGCAATTAACTGATATCTCAATTCTATCAGTCATTCTTTAAACACCAAAGTCAGCCCTTTTTTTGGATTTTGCCTTTAGTGACAAACTGACTCCAAACACAGTTAAATTCATCTTCTAAGGTCTGCAATGGCCTCCACAATTGCAGAAGGGCATTTTGACAAATGATTGTAGCTTGAAGGGAGGTTGCAGAAAGTCAACTTTCTTTTCCAAAGCAGACTGGGATTCCATTTAAGGCAGCCACCACTTACTTCAGTTCCAGTCCATGCCTGTTAGATAATCTCTTCTGGCAGGGCTACTCTGGACTGAGGGGACAGTCTAACAAGAGATATATTCTACATTTCCCTGCATCAGCCAAGCTCGACTGCAATTCTCATTTTTCTTTTTCTTCCAGATATTTTTGTCTTACTTTAGCACCTTTGGAGCAACTGAAGAAAATAGTTTTGAAATGAAAGGGATTTCTCTGCGTTACATGCGAATGGCAGAATTTCAAACACTAGTGTAGAAAGAACAATTATTTCTCTGCACTTGAAAGTCAAGAGAATCCACAGCAAAATGCAAAGTTATCTTCCAAGCCTTAGTTACAGAAGAGCTATTATAGGACACACAGAAGCACACACTTCTTTTTTTTCACCAAAAAAGCAATAATAACCTCTTCTGCTAAATGCCAAAAAAGAAGAGCTTTTTTTATAACCAATACACACAAGGTCAGAAATATCTGGAAGGTTATTACTAACTCACTGATGAAGGTGAAAAGAATATATCAACCATGTTGTGATAAACTGACTGTTTGGCATGTGTCAGAAGAGACAGCTTTGGAGGTAAGCATGTCTTTTGTGTAAGGAAACTTCTGTGCTCCATCTGAGAAGGGATGTGTGAATGACACCTCTGTACCTTTCAGAATGAGATGTGCAAGAACTAAAAAAAAAATCCAGAATAACCCATAAGATTCTCTGATTCTAATAAGCTAACTGACCTATGAACTACTTTGAAAAATACAGGTCAATTGTTCTCACCTCTAAACAATTTCCCAGCCAGCACTATATCAGAATGTCCTGTAGACAAACCCAGTGACAAGCCACAAAATCGTTTCTGACCAAATTCTTTTATTTACTTGTTCCACTCTGCCCATGCATGGGGATCACTGCAAAGACTGTATAGAAATTGGCTATGATACGCCACGCTGTTGCGCAAGGATGTTGTGTTCAAAGGAATGGAAATAGTTTACATTTCCATGCTTCGCAGTTCTGGATCTATGAACAAGATACCTACGTGTCATTATAGGCAGCACCAATCAAACTAAAGAATCTTGATGTACTTCATAACTAAACACACATTACCACATCATCTAGGGAGAATCTCACCAATATGCTGCCATAGTCAGCATTGCACAGCCTCCCATGAGAACAGCAAAAATTTGACAAAAAGCAGTGGATGAATCACATGCACTTCAAAAAAATACTGTAATAAAATTCTCTCTTTAAAGTGCAAGACATAGTCAAAGACTGACTGCACTTACTTTGCTAGCATTGATAATGTACACTGACATAGAGTAACTATGAATCAGTATATGCAAGTGGAACTGAAATTAAACTAAATCAGGACTTAGAGGAACCAATGCTTTCTCTATGCTTCAAGCTTTAAGTTTGCATAAAAAAAGAACTGAAATGATATTGAGAGCAGTGAACTCTCATCCCACCAAAATAAAGCTTTTTGATGTATACACCTCCAAATCCAAAATAACTCAAAATCTTCAGAAATCTGAGCATCGGGAATGGCATCCATTTTGGGCGGTGACAAGGAAAACCAGACAGGGCCAGAAACAGGCAAATAAGAGGTTCACTATGCTGTATGGGAATGCTAAAGAAAGAAAAGGAAAGTTTCTGGAAGCTTAAGAGCAGTCCACCCCAATGAGCAGAAAGTCAAGCAGTTATGCAGGAGGCCTGCATGGATGAACAAGGAGCTCCTGGCGAAATGCGAATATAAAATATAATTATACAGAAGGTGGAAGCATGGGCATGTAACCTGGGAGGAATAGAGATACTGTCCAATCATGCAGGGATGTGGTGAGGAAAGTCAAAGCAAGGAATACTTACCCTTGGTGGAAGAGGATCAGTTAGGGAATACATGAGCAAAGTGGACATACATAAGTCATGGGTCCTGATGGGGTGCACCCACGAGTGTTAATGACTGATGTCGTTCTGAGGCTACTCTTGATTATCTTTGAACAGTCACGGTGATTGGGAGAGGTGCCTGAGGACTAGAGGAAAGCAAATATCACTCCTATCTTCAAAAAGGACAGGAAGGAAGACCCGGGGAACTACAGGCTGGTCAGCCTCGCCTTGATCCCTGGGAAGGTGATGGAGCAACTAATCCTGGAAACCATTTCCACGCACATGAAGAAAAGAAGGTGATCAGGAGTGGTCAGCGTGGATGCACAAAAGGGGAAATCATATTTCCTCAACCTGATAACCTTCTATAATGAAATCACTGGCTTGGCAGATGAGGAGAGAGAAATCGATATTGTGTACCTTGACTTCAGTAAGGTTTTCAACACTGTCTCCCATAATATCCTCATAGGTAAGCTGTAGAAATATGGGCTGGATGAGCAGACAGTGAGGTAGACTGAAAACTGGTTGAACAACCAAGACCAGAGGGTGGCAATCAGTGGCACGAACACTAGTTGGAGGCCAGTAACTAGCAGTGTACTGCAGGGGTCAATATTGCGTCCAATCCTGTTCAACAACATCATCAGTGATCTTGATGATGGGGCAGAATGTACCCTCAGCAAGTTTGTTGATGACACAAAACTGGGAGGAGTGGCTGATACACCAGACAGTTATGCTGCCATCCAGAGGGACATCCACAGGCTGAAGAAATGGGCTGACAGGAACCTCATGCAGTTCAACAAGGGGAAGTGTAAAGTCCTGTCCTTGGGGAGGAACAACCCCATGCACTAGTATATGTTGGGGGCCACCCAGCTGGAAGGTGATGCTGTGAGGTGATCCTTCCCCTCTACTCAGCACTGGTGAGGCCACACCTGGAGTACTGTGCCCAGTTCTGGGCTCCCCAATACAAGAGAGGCATGGAGATACTGGAGAGGGTCCAGCGAAGGGCAACTAAGTTGACTAAGGGACTGGAGCATCTCACATACGAGGAAAGGCTGAGACAGCTGGGACTGTTTAGCTTAGAGAAGGGAAGGCTAAGAGGGGAACTTATTAATATATATAAATACCTGAAGGGAGGGTGCAAAGAGGACGGAGCCAAGCTCTTTTCAGTGGTGCCCAGTGACAGGACCAGAGGCAATGGGCAAAAGCTGAAACACAGCAGGTTCCCTCTGAACATCAGGAAACACTTTTTTACTGTGAGGGTGACCGAGCACTGGCACAGGTTGCCCAGAGAGGTTGTGGAGTCTTTATCCTTGGAGATATTCAAAAGCTGTCTGGACACAGTCCTGGCCAACCAGCTGTAGGTGGCCCTGCTTGAGCAGGGGGTTGGACCAGATGATCTCCAGAGGTCCTGCCCAACCTCAAGCATTCTGTGATTCTGTGACTGGAGAGGCAAACAGAAACATTCGCAATTATAGCTGTATCTATGGTGGTCTTTTTAATTTTTTCCCCTAAGGGCAGTCCTGATGTTCCACCACAGTATTGCATGACAAGAAAGAAGTGAAACACTACCCAGAGCATCAAATGTCTACTCTAATCAATTTAGACCATCCCAGAGAAAATCTACACTGAACTAATACCATTTAACTTAGACAAACAAAAGGCTCAACCCACACTGTTGGGATTTTTTATTGCACTTCCAAGGAATTAATACACTGAGATTCTATCGTATTATCTTGTGACAATACAAATTTAGAGCACAACAGACAAGTGTGCAGAAATATTAAAAAAAAAGACAAAACATTTGGCAAAAAATGGCCAATACAGTCACTGAACAGAAACAACACTATAATTTGAAAAGATGTGTTGAGGACCAACAGTCTGCTGTTTAATGAGAAAAGGAAAAATGGTTTTATACATCAAAAACTGAGGGGTAGACAGGAAAAAAAAACCACTTATACATGGTCTTGGACCACTAGTGACAATCAGGGCTTTGTTGTCATGCTTTCAGTGCAATCACCATTGCATACATGAGCAGGTATTTGTTGCAAAAATTTGCTTTTTCTGTTGCAGGAGGATACAATATTTTATAGCCTTTACTGTGGTAGATATATATATATATGGTTAATATCTGGATAGGTTAATATTTATTTTCTACATTGCATTATTTATATTTTATATATAAAAGCTGAAATATGTAAATCTCTAAAGGATACCTTTCAATACTTTTCTCTCTTTTATTGCTGACTGGAATATTACTAACATCCCTGCAACAAGCACTACTAAATATTTCAGAAATCTGATTGGAAATAATGACTTTTCCTCCTCCCACTGAGCACAGTGGACACAAGAGCAAAACCACAAAAGATTTCTGCAGGCAGACTGAATTAATTGAGGCATATAAACAAAGGATTGCTAAGAAAAGCCAGTAGGCAACAAATTGCTATTGTTTTTCAATTTATCAAATGAAGAATTGACAAAAATTTTATAACATTATCTTTGCATATAATCAATTCTCCTATCTATGTAATATAAGTTTTAAAGAGGTGAGAGGTGCAGCAAATAAAATAGATATATCCATGGACTACTCAAACTGAGGGAACAAGAGAGGTGACAAAATTGAATAAATTCTGTTTTGCAATTGTTGTGGGTCTTTTCCAATTTTTCCTGATTTAACTGTGACTTTGATGAATACACACTTATTCACTAAGATTTTATGTCCCATTTTAATCCTAATGGTATTTCATTTTTGGCTGAACTAGAGCCCTACAAGGATTTTCAAACAGGATTGTCAGGTTAGTATCTTAAGAATTGGGATGTGCTACATCTGAGTTTAGAGAATTATGACCGTAAAAAAGTACAGCAGCCAGAAGTACAAAGTTAGCTGTCAAATGCAGCTGACTGCTCCTCTGTTCCTTCAGCTTCAGATGTAACTGCAGAAGGCGAGGTTTCACTGCTTTAAGTGTAAAATTCTCTCATTAACTTTAACGGGGTTATTTCAGGAATGCCAGTCTTGAGCAATGAAATAAATATCTAGCCATATGAAGGTTTGTTCATTTTACTGTCTTATTTGAAGATGCCTAACTATTATCATACCAACACAAAATGCAATCAGAGGTACCTGCCTATTCTGTTGTATAGAGGAACCAGTCTGAGTTGGATAAGTAAACGTCAGCAAATATCAAAGTACTCAGTGCATTGCACCATAATTCTGCCAAAAAATCATTAAAAAAAAAAGTATTTTCCCATAATTTGTCATTAGTTTGGCTTTGAAACAAATGCATTGTTCAGAGATCCTGATTTGCTCTCAAAATAGGGATTAGACCTACCTAATTAACCCAACAAGATTCACAAACCCTAAAAAAAGTTAATCTTAAGTGCTTTTTTTTTTTAAAGTAAAGCACAGAATGCTTCCCAAAAGAAGTGTGTGTCAGGGCCCAGAGGACACTAATGGCCATACTGGCCCTGGTCAGCCTCCCCTGGGCCTCCTCCTGCATGGCTCAGGACCCGTTTTAGCCCCCTGGGGCTGTCAGCCCCTCACCATGGACCCACCTGGAGATGGAGGCTGGGGCTGCCCCCAGCTGCCCCCCAGCTGCCCTGCTCCCTGGGCCCCCTGGGGATCACCTGCCACTCCTGGTGCCCCAGCTCCACCCTGACAGGGTATGAGATGAGTGCAGAATTCTTATTCACCAAATAATGAAATATTGGAATGATGATGCGCTCTTTGAAGCTAGTTGATGATCTCTAAAACAAAACTTACACTGAGGTTAGTGAACTCCTGCAGTTTATTGCCACAGGAGACAGATACCCTCAGAAGGGATTCAAGAAATTCATACACAACAAGACTTTAAACAAATACTGATGAGATTAGGCAGAATTGTGCCCGTTGTCATCCCTAATTGCTAACCCCTCCCCTGGATTGTGGAGTATGATGGAAATGAATCACAGAAAATAGCAAGGTTTGTGATATCTCCCTAAACAGTATCATGTTTTGCCACTGACAGAGGTAAACTACCAGATTAGATAGCTCCGTCTTTTATGTTCTAAAGATTTTAGCTCAAACATATCATCTGTAATAAAAGCCAAAGAGTAGAAAGAATGAAGAAGAGTATTCTCTCCTTTCAAAAGCTGACCAGAAACAACCTTTGGAGAAGCAAAGGTTGTGACTATGGTTCATGTGTGGGTGTTGTTTGTTTGTTTTAAGGTTGATTTCCATCTCACTAGATCTTGTCATCCGAGAATGTTTTCTTGTACTTTGGAACAACAAAGAATACTTCTCCTCTGATCCACTAGCAAGGTTGCAGGGCAAAATGGGGGATAGTTCAATGAAAGAGTCAACTCCTAAAATGTGAGCAGAAGAAAGTTCCATGATCTTTTACTGCTAGAAAACCTCTGTCCTGGTGGGAAGGCAGAGGCAAGATGATTCCTAGTGATAAAAGACTGAACATCAAAGAAAGCAAAAGAAAAATAGATTGCAAAATATCCAGATGCACCAAACCCTCAGACTATCTGGCACTTGTTAACTTCTAGAGCAGTTTTCTGGTACATATATTTCCAAAGAATCCAGCCCAATTGTTGTCCCAAAAACTTGGGTCCATTACCTGGTGTGCGTCGCCCAGTTTACACACAGACTCAAGGTGTTTTCCTTTATTACATAAATGTGCAGATATGGGTACAAGGTACAAACCTGCACACCGTTGATAAAAGATAACAGTTATTTATACACAAGATATTGACATATTTAATCACCTAATACGTATTCATTATTATTCAGTTAAATGATTGGTTAAAATTCTTCACCTACCATGTAAATAACCAAGCATGCCCACTATGATTTTTGAGACCTTTACTTTCTTATCCTTTTGGGTCGGCGGGTTTCTTGAGCGGGTTGTCTTTGGAGTCAGTGGTCGTGATCTCCCCATGCCGGAATTACCTTTCATCTAGTTTCACTTAAACTTGGCAACACTACACAGTCCTTCACAGGTCATTAACAAAGCAGACTATAATTCACTTTGGGGTTTTTGTTCTAAGACAGAGATACCCTGTTTCACTATGCCATAGTATTGTTAGGGTAAAATGAGCTAAGTTAATCTTTATAGATGTCAATTCCCCTCTTTGAGACTTATCAAAGTTCTAATCTTTGACAAGTGTCACCTCCATTTTGTACCACCAATACATATGATCGAGACAGTTGTCTAGTGATAAGGGCTTTTAAACATCCAAACATGATACAGACAATTATCATAATAATAAAAAAAAAATCAAATTTTGCAATAGGCTTTGTAACCATCCTGCCAGGGAGAATCCGAGGCCAAGTAAAATTTTATTAAGCCATGCAGTTTCCATTCCTTGTCTCAAGCCATGAGTCGACTTGGCTACTTGTTGAATAACATCAAGTTGTTTTTCTAAATTCTCAGTCACATTTGGAATGTGGATACAACATTTGTCATCATTTAGCTTCAAATATCCACAGACACCGTGTTCATGTAGAAGCAACAGATCTAAAGCTAGACTAGATTTTGGAGTGTCATTCTTGAGGTAGTTTGTAATTGTGCATTTAGATCATGTAGGCCAATTTTTGTAGCACTCGCTAATGCCTCAGTTTGTCCGGTCAAATTCTGTAGCCATACATGATTCCTAAAAGAAGTTATCTGAGGGCTAAATATGGACTCTAATATCCACCCTACTGTTGTTCCAGTTGATGGGTGTTACC
>WAAD01030117.1:7348-20123 GCA_013389945.1 Fregata magnificens | reverse complement strand
GAAAGACATTGAGGTGCTGGAGCGTGTCCAGAGAAGGGCAACGAAGCTGGTGAAGGGACTAGAAAACAAGTCTTATGAGGAGCGGCTGAGAGAACTGGGGTTGTTTAGTCTGGAGAAGAGGAGGCTGAGGGGAGACCTTATAGCTCTCTACAACTACCTGAAAGGAGGTTGTAGTGAAGCAGGCCTTGGACTCTTCTCCCAAGAAACTAGCGATAGGACGAGAGGGAATGGCCTCAAGTTGCGTCAGGGGAGGTTTAGATTGGACATCAGGAAGAATTTCTTTACTGAAAGAGTGGTTAGGCATTGGAACAGGCTGCCCAGAGAGGTGGTGGAGTCGTCAACCCTGGAGGCGTTCAAAAAAGGTATAGACGTGGCACTCCAGGGCCTAGTTTAGGAGTCATGGTGGTGTTGGGTTGATGGTTGGACTTGATGATCTTAGAGGTCTTTTCCAACCTTAATGATTCTATGATTCTATGATTCTATGATTCTAAGTGCTGCTCAGCAATAACGAAAACATCTCTGTGTTATCAACGCTGTTTTCAGCACAAATCCAAAACATAGCCCCATACTAACTACTATGAAGAAAATTAACTCTATCCCAGCCAAATCCAGCACAATGATGTATAGATCTCTTAACATGTCGAGCACTCCAAATTGTAATTTCTAAGTTACCTTTGAAATATGAAACATGATTTCTTAGTCGCAGTATGACTGCTCAGGCAATAAGCGGTTGTTTCTTTGGTATTAGTAACAGAGGAGATATTGCACTGTTGTTGAAGCGAGTTCCCTTGGAAGTCATCTGAGTACCAGGGAAATGCACCGAGTGGCTGCACGCCTGGGGAAGCAGTTGTGTTTTGGGCTACAGCTTCTTGATCCTGTGTGATGTTGAATGTCCTTGGTCATCCCTGGACCTGCAGGAGGTCCCTGCAGGATTGGGCCTTTGCATAAAACTCAGTTTTGAGCATTCATTCCCTTTCTTTGATTTAAGATGATTAAGGTTTGTATGAATTCATGTGTTTCGGGGACATGGATGGCCATTCTGCTCTGCACTGGCATCCAATGCTGGACCTGCCGTTCCTGCATCCTGTGGTATGTGTATTATGGTTACTCAACTGGTGGGCAAGGGGTGAGACCTTAATTTAGATAAAAACCATAGTGAAAATATGGCAGCATAGATATCCCCCTGGGCAACGCAGGTCTGTTGGGGCCCATGAAGATTTGCGCTGGTGCTCAGCCTGTGCTGGAGCCCAGACTACCTGCATTGCTCAAGCAATCTAGTTAAAGCTGGCCCTAATTGCTGTGCTTATTAGAATTATTGTGAGTCAGTGCCAAGGTCTGTTCTTTAGCCTGGGGGCCAACTGCAGCCATTTGACCACATCCTTCCTGCTCCCTCCCAGAGAGGGTGGCTGCATGCACATAGCCTTGGGGGTGGCTCCTGGTCCCTGTGGACTCCTGCACCTGTGTGGGGATGGGATTGCCTGAGACAGCACGGGCCCCAGCACGCCAGTGACCGTTTTCCTAGTGCAATAGCATTAATGGTTGGGCCTGGCAGCATCCCTGGCAGTGTTTATTTTCCTGGGATAAGTGCAGCCAGCGTGTCTCCACATGCTTCAGGCAGACCTCCCAGTGCAAGGGAAACAAGTCCTAAGCAGGGGCTTTTCTCTTGCTGAGATGCAAGAAGGAGAGAAGACACCCTGTTTCTAAAATTGGTCTGAGATGTGACAAATGGGGCTTAAAAGCAACCTTAACTTTTCTTCTCTTTGGGTAGATATTTGCAGAACTTTGTTGTAGATAGCTGCTTGTAGAGTTTCACTTGTATATTTATAGGTAAAATTTAACATTTATTATTGGGGATGGGGAACACTGTAGGCAAACTGTGTTGAACAGTTCATCTGGGCCATGTCCTGTGCCCACATTCCCCCCCATAGCTGAAGTTCCTTTATCCTTTAGGAGGCATTTTTCAGGGAAATACTAGCAGATCATGCAAAGCTTTTCTGCTAAATTCTTTCATGCAGTAATTCTCTAGCAAAAGGCTACTCAAAGGACTAAGAAATCATGAACTCAAAGTCTATTCTAACTGCATACTTCAAAGAGGAGCCTGATAACAGAGTGTTTAAAACTTGCTAATTAAAAGTAATTGTAAACAGCTGTCACATGCTGATACTGTTTTAATTGGCATTCATCACAGCTGCATCTGTATTATGCTGCTACTAGGATCCTGGTGTATTTACTCTAATCTCAGAATGTATCACCTTCTGAGAGATTAGGAGATCAGAAAAGCATGAGAGCAACATATTTGTCAGGGTTGAGGGTCATTAATATGTGCTGAAAGCAGCTAAGAGGAGTGAGTCATGCAGAGATACAACTGGAGCAAACAGTGATATTTTGCAAAACTGGTGAGCTTTTCCATTTGGATTCTCCCAAGAGTTTTTTCCATGTTTCTGAATTTGTATTCTGCTGTCAGTGTAAGACATAAGGAAGGTAATTCAGAAATGTTCATTAGCTTGTTAAACTTAACTTCTGCCAGGCCAAGTTGGTAAAAAAAAAATATCAAATTTTCCAAGATATGTAGCAGAAGCTTGGTTCTTCTGGCCAAATGTTCCTCTTAGCCTCTTACTAAGGATAGGAAGAAGCATCTCAGCAGTCTGAATGACTGTGATATGTTCAGCAGAGTATTCAGCTGTTTGCTTACAGCAGACTTGCAGCTGTAGTTGCATTGTCCTTGTAAACCACTGGAATGTTAGATAGCAGTGGTTATCCCTAGCCTAGGTGGTTAGGCAGATGTTTCTGGTAGAGTGAGCAGAGACACATAGTAATTAGTATTGGTTATGAGAACAACTAGGCTATAAATTTGCTCCTTGCTTATGTGTGCTTTTTCATGTAGAGACAGTTAAGTTATACTCTTTCTCTCCTTCTTGTGAATGTGGAATTATGGCAATGTTTGTTTAAAATCTTTTTATGTAAAACAGTTATAATGTGTGCTTGACCATCAGCTTGTAATGCTTAAATATGCTGGCTTACATTGGGAAAACTTTGCTATTACTGGAACCAGAAACATTTCTTTAGTTTCTGTGATCAGAAAGAGACATTCATGAATGTACTTTCATAGAGCAGAAGACTTAAGACTTGTTACAAACTTAGAGAAAATAGCTCACATGAAAAACAGATATAACAGTGATTAATAGAGCTGTGAACTTACGCATCTGAAAATCATCTTCAGCAGTGAGGAAAAAAGTTCTGAAAACTTGAGGCTGTAATCTGGGACAAAAATGCAAACTGACATTTTATTTATATCAGGCTCCTCTTAAAATTACTCAATAGGAGCCAGTCACTTTTGCTTTGATTTTTGTGAAGTCTTTGCGTGGATCGTGCATAGACCTCTATCTCCTTTAGCAAGGAAAAGTGTGGGGTACTGTACCATGCTCTTGCCTACATCTCTAAGCTCTCCATAGTTAGTAAGACTCTGAAGTGCAATGATGTATGTGATCTTAAAGAAAGTTCCTCTGAAGATTATGTTTAACATCTCAATTCAGCAAAGCAGTGAAACATTGACTTTGAACCAGGGATGATACTTAGACACATGCAAGCTTCATGCTGAATTGGTTCCTGGAACTTTAAATGTCTCAGCATGGAGTTATATTTACACTGCTTTTGTGCAGGTGAAGTGGAAAAAAAAAATAGACAGTATTAATCAGCAAACTGAAATAGAGTGCAGCTATTTAGGAATGTAGAGGTAAATAAACAAGAGAAGGGGTAAAAGAATCCCAAATTCACAGGAGAGATATGATCAGTTGTTTTTAGGCTGGAAAGAAACACCAAAAAAGGTTATAATTTGCAATGCAGCTTCTTTAAAAAAATTTATATTGTATATCTTGGGATGGTATGATGTTACAAAGCTTCACAGATACCCGTAAACCTTTGTAGCAAGTTTACCAACAGTTATCTGCTGTTTTAGGTCCGTGAAAGCCAATACAAAATCAACATTGGGAACTCTCTCTGTTGTTGTTACTCTGATGTTTTCATTGGCTTCAGTGTGATTTCCTGAGAGACTGCTTGCTTCCAGTGTCAGTGTGGTGCTGTTGGATGAGGGATGGCTTCAGCAGGCTTGTGCAAAAGTTATTTCCTGTGGAGAATTATTGTTGCCTTGGGTCAAATCACCTTCCTCATTCCTGCTCCCTCTCTTTTCAGATCCTTTCCCAACATCACTCTCTCCATAAAATATCTCACCTGTGCTCTCTGAACCACTGTATCAGCTTTTTGATAACTTCTGGTTTTGTTAGGGGGATGGAAATGAGAAATAGAAACAAGAGGATGTTATTTATTTTTGAAAGAAGAAATTCACTCTTGTGCAGGAGTTAAGATTATATCATTATTAGCCTAAGATTCCAAGGAATTAACTTTTCTGGAAATGGGGAAAAGGGGAGTTTCCCCACAGCCTTCCTTCGTTATGTTTCCCTTTGTGTTTTTCTTCTGGGACACTTAGAAAGCAGCTAGGGAAGAACTGGCAGGTCTCATCAGGAGGAGTATGTGATATCATGGTGGGAGCTGTTTAAAGGCTGTTGGTTCAAGGAATCAATTATTTCTTCCTTGGCATGTCTGAAGCCAAACTTGCATTTTTAGAGGGGGGGTGAACCTGTATTCCAAGACCCTTCCTTTGTCTGTTGTGCTGGATTTGGCTGGGATAGAGTTAACTTTTTCCATAATAGCTTGTATGGGGCTATGCTTTGGATTTGTGCTGAAAACACTGTTGATAATACAGGGATGTTTTCATTATTGCTGAGCAGTGCTTACACAGAGTCAAGGCCTTTTCTGCTTCTCACACCACACCACCAGCAAGTAGGCTGGGGGTGCACAAGAAGTTGGGAGGGGACACAGCTGGGACAGCTGACCCCAGCTGACCAAAGGGATATTCCACACCATATGATGTCATGCCCAGCATATAAAGCTGGGGGAAGAAGGAGGGGATGTTTAGAGTGATGGTGTTTGTCTTCCCAAGTAACTGTTATGTGTGATGGAGCCCTGCTTTCCTGGAGATGGCTGAACACCTGCCTGCCAATGGGAAGTAGTGAATGAATTCCTTGTTTTGCTTTGCTTGTGTGCGTGGCTTTTGTTTTACCTATTAAACTGTCTTTATCTCAACCCACGAGTTTTCTCACTTTTACCCTTCTGATTCTCTCCCCCATCCTACCAGGGGGTAGTGAGTGAGCAGCTGTGTGGTGCTTAGTTGCCAGCTGGGGTTAAACCATGACATCTGTTCAGAAAAATCCTACTGTCCTTTGCTATAGGAACAGGGGTCAGATGTCAGAACAGTACAACACATGGGGAAAAATCCAGAGAGGGTTTAGTCAAGGTAGTTTAACGTGAAGTCAGTTACCCCAAAAAAATCAACAGATTCCTTAATTCAGATACATTTCGAAGATATCAAAATACCTGTTTCTGAAATCAAGAAGTTCTTGCTTTCCACCAACCCAGGACACAAGCCCAGTTCTGGCCCAGGTCTCAGTCAAAATTTCAGCGATGTTTGGCTCCTTTGATACTCCTTCATACTTGTCTGACTACTTGTGTAGCCCCAGGATAGTCACAGCAGCTCTCCCCTTTCCATACTGCAACCCTCCCCACTTCACTCTCTCCAGGTGCTGCAAGCAGCACCTTCCACCTGCTCTTAGTGACCCTTGCATTGGTTTTCACCCTGCCCTTTATAGATTCTCCTCTGTGCCTAAAACCTTCTATTTCATCCTCTGTCACCCAGTCTTTAGTCTTTCATGATGCATCTTTAAAGCTCTCATCAGGGCCACAAAGGGGTTGTGCTTGGGTGCTGCCTGCCCCCCAGCCATGGCAGTCAGTGGGTGTGCAGCCAGGGGCACCTGTAGCTTGGCCCATGGGAGCACAGGTGGTAGGTACTGGTCCTCTCTGCTCATGGCTCTAGCACTTACCTCTCTACCAGCAGTATAAGAAGCAGCAATCATTTAAAAAAAAAAAGCCCACAACAAAAACAATCACCCCAAAACAAAACCAAAAAAAACCTACCAAAACAAACAAAACCAAGCCCCAAACTAACAAAACTGTTTGGTACTGAATCCTCTGAACATGTTATTTCATCTCTGTTCTCTTTATGGGAATTCCAACAGTTCTTATCACATTCCCCACTATGTATCAAGGTGGCTACAGTTTTTAATGAGGTTTTCTTGGTGGGGGGAGGGAGCAAGGGAATGGGAGTAGAGTAGACAAACACAGACCCTTGACCCTGATGCTCTTGGACCATCTTCTGTCCCTTTGACCTTGCCTTATTTTGGGAAAAGCCAACTGAAATAGGTTGAGAGAGGTGCTGTGGGTTAGCCCCCCCCCTAATTTTCAGCAAGGCAGCTCAGGTGCCCAAGTGAAAAGCTAATTTGCCATAGGCTTTTTCAGTAGTTCATGGAGGGTACAGCCTCTGCAGAGGGCAATTCAGCCCATCTAAGAGCTGAGCAGCAGCTCTGTGTCTCTTCATTGTTGTTAAAGGAAACCAGAGGTGACTAGCCTCATAAGAGGCATCTCTGCAAAATGAGCTTGGATGAGGACAGGCTTATAGGATGAGAGAGGACCTGTCTTTTGATGCTTGGATGTGTGTTGTTAGGAGCACTTGGAGGTGTGTTTTTCACACAGAGCACTTTGTGTCCTGGGCCAGCTGATATAAACACTTGCATCTGTATGGAAACACACACACTTGACATGCAGTGCCCCGTGGTCCTGAAAGCCCTTCCCTCCCCTGGCTCACTCCCTGCAGCCACTGCTGCTGGGATGGCTTGCTCACAGCCCACCCCACATAATTTCTGAGATAATTCTGGCCCAATTTTTCCCCTCCACTTTCCCTGAACAGTGCCCTGGGACAAGTGCTCCCCTTGCATAGCCCTTGCTGTGTGCATATGCAACACATAGCTATTCCTTTCTTCACAATTTCCCAGAGCACCAGAGTCCCCCAGAGGGGACTTTATTGTGCTGCTTCTGGCCTTGATTCTGCCAGCTTTCCTTGGCAGAAAGTTTGCAGGCAGCTTCTCATGGAAGATGTAGCCTAAGGAGAAAGATGGATCTTGACCTGATGGCTTGTTGCCTGGCACCAGGGGAAATGCAGCACAGGAAAATGCAAGGGCATGGGCACTCTGCACAGCAGGAAATATTTAAGAATCACCAGGTTTAATGAATTCTTGCTAAGCTGATGATACCTTAGAAGACAAATGCTAATGCTGGTAAGATTCCCTGGGATGTCAGCACCTGTCTGACAGGCAGTGGGGAAAAGAAGTACCTTCAGCTTTTCAACAGCTGCAGTCCCAATAACTGGCTGTACAACCATCAAAGCTGAAACAAGCTCTGTGTAATTTCTGTCTGCTCTCTGTGTATCTGCTGCAGCTTATGCTGACTAGGAAATGGGAAACACATGGGAGTAGCCCACCCCCTTGGCCTCATCACAGCTATATCAGTTTTCCTGCAAGACTTGGAGTTAACTTGGCACAAGCAATTTTAGCAAACTTCAGTGCAATCCATGCAAGAGTTTTCTTGTCACCGCCAGCCTGTGAAGAGAGAGAATGACTGCAAAGGTAATGACCTGTCTGAAATGGCTGAATAGTTTTTGGAGATGATCTGAAATGTCAGTTAATAGACTAATTTTTACTGTCATCCGAGGTCATTATTGATAATATTAAATCCTATAGTAAAACATGGTAAGCAGCTGTGTTCTTGGTGTTTTATTTGGGAAGAGACCTAAGCCCATGAGGAATGCATGAGGAATAACTCTATAATGAAGCCTCTGAGATGTGGAAAATCAGAGAGTCTGAGGGCTGATTTTAGACTGACAGCCTGAGAAGCCTGGGATAGCTTTCAGAGGAGCTGGTTGCTATTTGCTGTGAGTGTTGTATTTATTTCCCTGTGGTCTAGAGCTTCCTGTGTGTTGGGAAGGTGGTTTGTTTGCTGCCCTGCCTGTGGGGATCCCCAGAGGCTTGCAGCCTCTTGGCTGATGGTCCTTGCTCACTTGAGCCCCTTTGTCCCCCCAGGTGGCTCTCAGGGTCTCCTTTGGGGTCGCTCCTCAGGCTATTGTGTTGTCTTCTTGGCTTCTGCTTAGATCTGTACGTGCTTCACCTAGGAAAATTTTGTGTGTCGATGTGGTATTAGATGTAATTCATAAGCCTTTGTGTCATCACTTTTGTTTTAAAATTCTTGTTATTTCTCTGCACTGTGTCAGGGACTAGATAATCTAGAAACTTACCCTTGGTTATATCCCCAGCAATTGCCTGGGGATCTGTGCTCCTTTTTTCCCTGTCTTGTTTGGTGCTGGTTTTTTTAAGCACCTTTATTATAGAAGCATAGTTGTGGGAGGAAGATTTAATGTTTGAGTCATTGACTTTTCCTGGGATGAACTCTGACTTTAACCTTTTTAGAAATATCAACACTCTATCTCCTGGACCTGCATTTCTCCCATTTGAAATACCTAACTGTGTATTTGTCTTATCTGGATATGTTGTAATAAATTGAGCTGGCCAAAGCTCCTTCCTTACAATATAATAGTAAGTTCTTTGATTAGGATAAAAAGGTGTCTTTATATTAGGTATCTGATAATTTTAAAAAGTTAACTAAGCATTGCATCTCCTAGCTGTTGCATTAGGAGACTTAAGTAGTAGTTTGTGTACAAAAGGATCATGATAAAACATAAATGTCAAAGCAACTAAAATAAAAATCAAAGCAAAAAAAGGGTTCTCCCAGATGATGACAAAAAGTATGTTTAGACTTTTTAATGGGGATTTTCCTGAGACTGATACAAGTCAATGAAAAACTTTATTTTGCCAGTGCACCTCTCTCTGACAACAAACTGTTTGTTTCTAACCACTTCTAACTGTGATGCCTCTCATGCTGGTTTCCTGCACACAAACAATTGCCATAATTTGTTTTGCATATTGTATTGGGTTTGCGTGGCAAGGTTTTGGTAGCAGAGGGGATACAGAGGTGGCTTCTGTGAGAAGCTCCTAGAAGCCTCCCCCATGTCTGACAGAGCCAATGCCAGCTGGCTCCAAGATGGACCCACCGCTGGGCAAGACCAAGCCAATCGGTGATGGTGGTAGTGCCTCAGTGATAACATATCTAAGAAGGGGGAACAAACTGTGCAACAGCAGCTGGAGAGAGGAGTGAAAATATGTGAGAGAAACAACTCTGCAGACACCAAGGTCAGTGAAGAAGGAGGGGGAGGAGGTGTTCCAGGCGCCAGAGCAGAGATTCCCCTGCAGCCTGTGGTGAAGACCATGGTGAGGCAGGCTGTCCCCCTGCAGCCCATGGAGGTTAATGGTGGAGCAGATATCCACCTGCAGCCAGTGGAGGACCCCATGCTGGAGCAGGTGGATGCACCCGAAGGAGGCTGTGNTTTTCAGATTTGGTTTTATTTCTCATTATCCTACTCTGATTGGATTGTTAATAAATTAAGCTAATTTCCCCAAGTTGAGTCTGTTTTGCCTGTCATGGTAACTCCTGAGTGATCTCTCCCTGTCCTTATCTTGACCCATGAGGCTTTCATTATATTTTTCTCTCCCCTGTCCTGCTGAGGAGGGGGAGCAATAGAGTGGCTTTGGGCACCTGGCATCCAGCCAGGGTCAACCCACCACACATATGCTTCCAGGACTCTACCAGCTGCTAGTGAGTATTATCCTACTACTTTGCTTATGTTCAGTTTCAGTATTTCTGTTGTGGTAATTTGCTTTTCACTGACTCTGAAGCCCTTCAGAGATTGAACCTGACCTCTTTCTTTCTCTGTATGTTCTGATCACACCTTCCACCCTCCAAAGGGCCATGCAGCCTGCTTGTCTCACTCTTTCATAAACTTATGCAGACTGGGGAGCTGCTACTTCATCCATGAAAGTCCCTGCCCAAAGATGCCAGAGATACTGCTGCCCTTTCACTCTTTAAATCAAAACTGAAAGCTGCTTTCCCACAGTGCTCTCGTCTGTCAGCTGGCCACTGCATGCTGAGCAGTGGATCATTTGGAAGGCATCTCTTGGCCATGACCCTCAGGGGCTGAGAGCCCCCCTTGTGCATGAACTTTGGGNNNAAAAGGGGGGGGGGGGGGGGGGGGGGGAATGAAATGGCTTTGCAGGGTAGAGCCCTGTGCATGTTGCAGGCTGAGATGCACTGTGCTGGAAGTGGTGGCAGGCTTCCCACTGACCTGAAGAGGAGCAGGACTAAACTGTTCCGTTGTGCTCTGCTTAAAAACCAAAGGTCACTTATGATCAGGATGTTTTAAGACACATATCTATTAAAGGAAAAAAAGTGTTCAATTGCTGGGCACAGGTGAGAAGATAAAGCAGTCCAGCAGCTTGATTGAAATAGCTTTTCTATTTTTAAGGGCAATTCCTTTAAAAGAATGTATGGCTGCTTTTGTGTGGGTGAGAAAATCCTGGAAACTTCTCAGGATAGCAGTTGGATTTTTGTTTCCTTGATTATAGGACAGTAACTATTGTGCTTGTAGGTTTTCAAAGCATCACTACTCTGAAATAAACCTAGTTGACTAAGGACATTCATTTGGACAAGACATATTTTTGACCACTTAATTTTTACTTGTTCTATACAAAACCTGATACAAACTGACCTTTAGCTCTTAATTGAGTTCAAACTACTAGAAATTCAACAGTTACATTTCCAGTGACAATATGAATTGCTGAATGTTCTATGTTTAAGTGCTAGAATGTGTTGTGGTTTAACCTGGAAGGCAGCTAAACCCCACACCGCTGCTTGCTCACCCCCACCCCCCCCACCCCCCCCCAGTGGGATGGGGGAGAGAATTGAAAGGACAAAAGTAAGAAAACTTGTGGGTTGAGATGATAAGAACAGTTTAATAATTAAAATTAATAATATTGTAATGAAAAGGAAAACAACAAGAGAGAGAGGGAAAGAAAACAAACAAAACCAGGTGATGCACCTGCTCACCACCTGCCAACCGATGCCCAGCCAGTCCCCAAGCAGCAATCACTATCCCTGGCCACCTCCCCACCATTAATATACAGAGCATGAGGTCATATGGTATGGAATAGCCCTTTGGCCAGTTTGGATGAACTGTTTTAGCTGTGACCCCTTCCCTTCCAGCTTCTTGTGTACCTGGCAGAGCATGGGAGGCTGGAAAAGTCCTTGACTAGTGTAAGCACTACTTAGCAACAACTAAAACATCAGTGTGTTATTGACGTTATTCTCATACTAAATCCAAAACACAGCACTATACCAGCTACTAGAAAGAAAATTAATTCTATCCCAGCCAAAACCAGGACAGAATGACACTCACATGCACATGCATGTGTGTCTCTACCCCAAAAATACACAGGAGTGCAGATGGGAGCTTGACTAATGCAGTGGGAGATGCAGGATGGATTTTAAGTGGAGAGGTATAGGGCTGGTCCCAATCCAGTGAGTCTGTTTAGTCATCCTGCAACAAGATCAAAACGGTTTTAGTAACACCGTCAGCATGCTGCTGCTGCTGTTGACAGCAGGAATAAACACCACCCGAAGGGCACGAGAGAGGCTGCCATGCCCTGCTGCTGTGGGAGGCAGGATCAACTCTGTTTCCCTGGGCAGGATGTGCACAAGAGATCTTATCATGGGCCAGGCTTCTCTTACGCTAGGCACTATATGAAGAGAGGAAAAAGATGAACTAGACAATCTAGCTGCTGTTAGGATGTTGTATAGTTGTATGTATTTAGCATAAAAATATTTTGTGTGTGTTTTTTGAGCAAACCTGTTAGCTTTTAGAAGTTGCCAGTCAGACCTGGAAAGCGTGCTGGGGAAGCTGGAGTTCTTGATATTGGCTGTGGTAGTTGGTCATTGGTTCACATCAAGTTTTTCTGCCAGAAAAACTCTGTTTTAAATGCATTACTAAGATTCTTTTATGAGCAGAATTCTTAACTTCTGGTGGGTTTGAAATATTACACCATCAGCAATCATAATATTATAATCAATCACTTTACATTGTGGTGAAAATGAGCAAAAGGGAAGGAGAAATTAAAAGTAAAAAGAAGCTCTGTTTAGATATGAGCAGTGTTTACATCGGCATTTTGATCAACTCCATATACTTGAAAGAACCCTTCTGCAGACAACCAATGACATGTATTAATGACACTAGATGCTGAAAAGAGCTGTTTTCTGTGTGCAGAGAACAATTATTTCATATAAATGACTAACCTTTTCCAAGTTTACCAAAGGTCCAGTCATCACTCAGTATATGCAGCTGTTGAATTATTGGGACCAAACTTTTAGCCTGTCTTGATCAGGTGTGGCATTTCTGGCATACAGAAATATGGAGTTAATTTTGCAGTGAGTAATTTGCACCTTCATTTGCAACTATCTTGGAATAAATCCTTATCTGTAGCCAAAGCTTGGTGTGCTTAGACACCATGCTGCCTGTGCACACAGTGACTTGTGTGCTTGGTTTGTTCCTCATGACAGAGGGAGTTGGTGCCTGAAAATTTGTCTTTAATTAAATGCAGGTGCAATTTGAATTTTGTCTTTTCAAACTATTGGGGGGGGGGAGAGATTTTTTTTTTTCACTTTCATAAGTTAAAAGCACCAAAAATATGAATGAGCTAACTGCTGAGTTTTGGAACATGGCCCAAATGCTGTGGATGGACACAGGTAGAGAGAAAAGGGATAAGAGGATGTGCAGGTGGAGAGAACCGCACCATGGCTGCAAATACGATGTCTGTTCTGCTTCAGTGCCCTTGGGGTGGGGAAAGGCTGGCTAGGAGTGGCTTGGCTGGAAAGGGGGAAGAGACTGCTG
>WAAD01030116.1:31324-67796 GCA_013389945.1 Fregata magnificens | reverse complement strand
CTGGTACCTGGGTTTCACCAGCTCCTGACAGCTCCACTACAGCTAGTCTGTGGAAGGCAGAGCTCAATAGCTGCAGTTGTGTAGGGGGATCACTCATTATACTCCTTGTCTGTCATCTCACCTTTTGTTAATTTATTAAATATTTCCTCTAAGAGCTAGAAACTTTTCCTTTATTTCCTACTTCATGGCCTCTCTGTGAGCTTTCTTTGTTGCTGCTGTAAATTTTAATATAGCTGTTGGCCTTGCTTTACCTCTGTTAATGAGGTCTTCTTTTAAATATATACTTTGTCTGCTTCTGTCATCTTTTGCATCCAGGCTGCTTAGGGAAATGCAGATTAATGATTTGTTTTCTTCCACCCCATGACTCTGTCTTCCTCTCAGCCTTTTGCAGTNACGGGGAGGCATTGTGTGAATGAAGGTGAATAGCAGCAGCAACAGTATAGAAGGATTTGGTTGCTTCAGCAGTCAGGAAGCGAATCTGTCTCAACAGTGCAATGTGATGAAAGCCCCAGATCTCTCTCTGCAGTGCATTGACCAAACTGTTTTACATTAGACACAGAAATGAATGAGCATTGTGTACCGGGAGCATGGCAGCAGCTTGTTAGATGCCACACACCATGGAAAATGTAGACAGACAGCACTGAGCCCAGGGAAGAGCAACAAAAGTGTCATAAAGAAGGGCTGAATAATTTGAGTTCACTTAGCCTAAAGATAAAGGAGATAGGAAGGAATAGCAGCGGGCATGATAACAGTCTTCTCAGCGGTATCTTGAAGAGAAAAGTGAAGTGCAAAGCAAGAAGAAGTCTCCGTAATTTACAGCAGAAGATGTAAATCAGACATGAAAGGGAAGTGGCAAGGGTCATCAAGAGTAGGGTAAATCAGTGCTTGCTGGGGAGGCTGTGGACTTTCCTTTTCTGGTGGGCTCATAAGAACATACTATACAAATGTCTCTCAGGGACAGTATAGGTATATTGATCCTGCTTCAGGCAAAGGGACGCACTGGATGAGCTCTTTCCTTTTTTCTTTTACAATTCTTGATCTCCCTGTATTTCCTTAAGCTGCCTTATTCCCTGCTTCTGACTGTCCTGCCTTTCCTACTAAATTAGCCAGCCATTAATGCTACCCCAGTTCTTTCTTGGAGGATGCTGTAACTCAGTCATTGAAAACACTGACATTGATTTTGGCAAGTAAATGAGCTGTACACCTTGAAAGCTTCTTTGCTAGGAACTGTACAATTGTTCTAAGCTGATAAGCACAGCTCTGTGCAGTGAATAATGTTACTGTTTAAGAAGCTATTGTGTTTCCAGAAAATTGTCCTCCCCTGAACCCTCAGAAATGAACTGCTGCAGACGTCCCCCTTTGCACCTCTCCACAGCGCAGCAGTGCAGTGTGGTTGCCTTTTCCTTACCCTGACCTGAAGGCGTTCCTGAGCTCAAATAAGCCAGCTCTGATTTTAAAAGATCAGGACTACAAGTAAACCTAGGCAATGGTAAAGACCCCACTGTCGTCTTGAAGTGTGGCCCAGTACACAGCAACATTTTCCATGTGAGGAGTCCTCACTGCAGTTTATTCTGGGTCTGTGGATCAAAATGGTATTAAACATGTGAGAAAAAAGGCTACTTTTATTGATCCTTGTGATTTGTCGCTCTATTCTTGCGTTTCAGGTATGCCAGCATGCCCTGTGCCTCCAGCTGACTTGGTGTTTGCCTTGGACTTTCACACAGAAGTCACACCTCAAATATTGGAAAGAATGTGAGAAATTATAACTGTAATGGTCAATGTCACCAAAATCAGAGACACTGACTTCTCTGCAGGAGCTGGAGTCACTGTTGTCTCCTACACCTTAGCTGTCCACAACCTGTTCTGCTTCTCAGAGTCCTGCAACGAGAATAAACATCTCAGACGTCATAAAAATCTGAACTATCAGAGATCCTCAGGTGGATGTAATATTGGCAATGCACTGAGGTTGCTGCCAGAAACTTTTTCAAGTGAATTATCCAAGGTCCTAACAAGAAAGAGCTGCATATTTCAGCCAGATCCCACCACAAATATGTCTTCTATTAAACATTGCAGTCCTGAGGTAGAGTGAATTGGATATTTTTCCTGTCATTTTTGCTTTTAATGATAGCCCCAGCAATGAGAAAGTGTTTGAGGTAAAAGATTTGCTAACTTTTTTTTTTTGGCAGTCAATAAAAAGACCTACACAGGCTAAGAACGATGTAGAAGAGGACAGCTTGACAGCTTAACAAAGCAATGTGGAAGGGAGAAGGGAGAGATTACAAGCAGGACTGCAGGTTTTTGTTCAGAATTAATTTCATCACATTACAAGAATCAAAACTCTTGAATCTGGAAATTGGTAGTTAAGAAAATTTAAGGCGCCTAATGAGCCTGGTAAACAATAGTCTGAATCTGGCTGCCTCCTTACGGTTAGTTGAGAGTATAAATCCATAACAAAGCTTTTAATTGTAACAACAACAACAAAAAAATCATGGTTTTCCCACTACTTCCTTTCATGCTTGCCTGCCTTCCTCTCTCTCTCCACACCTAATCAACTCTGGTGTGTGTTGATGGGTTAACGACAATGTTTATAAGGTTTTTTGCAAGCCATGCCTTTAACAACTTCCTGCCAAATCTTACAGGGTTGTGTAAAACCCCTGTGTCCTCTGACTACCTCTCATAACTCAGATTAGTCCCTTGAATTGCTGGCTGTGCTGAGTGCTGCAGGGATTCATGGCTGCTCACTGGGTGAGTCTATTTCTGACTTTTCCTACATTTGTTTCGCTTTCAACCTTGAGCTCTGCCTCCATGGAGTAATTCCACATTACTGCTTTCTTTTCCTTTTTTGCTATCAATGTAAACTCCTGTGAAAGGCTGTCTAATGCTGGTGAGAATGCTTTATTTTGAAATATAATTTATAAACTTTGGGGACCAGATTAATCCTAGGTGTGACTGGTGTAATGTGGGGTTTACCTAAAGACGAAATGGGTGCATAGTGTGTGGTTTTTGGATCAGAATTTGTTAGGTAAAAAATTGTATACAGTAGAAAAACAAATACATGATTCATAGAGATGACCAAATAAGGTTGAAGCTGAGCAGAATACTGTATTAAAATATGTATTGCACATAGTATTTTCCTGCAAAGACATGCAGAAATAGTAGATTTTCTCCAGAAAAACTGAACAGTTTCAAGCTGCTATCTTCTGTGGTAGCTCTAGTAGCTCGCTCACTTACAGAAAGTAAATGACTTACTTAATCATCACTTCAATTACTTTTTAATTATTTCTCAAACATCTTAGTATAGATTGTTGAAAAGTTCATCCGTCACAACTCACTTCAGTGCTAGTTTACTCCTAGCTGTGAAAGCCAAAACAAGTTTGTTTATAGGGAAGTTTAGCATCAGCATCTGCACCTAAAGGAAAAGTGGTAAAGAGTTTACTTCTTTGTCAGCAGCGTGATGTGATTGCACAGAAGTGATTATCTAAAGGTGTTAAATGCACTGACGGAACAAGTATAGTTTTAGAGATGTAAGATACCTACCATACCAGACTGCTTATTTGGGCACATCTGGCTCATTCCACAACTACTGCACATGCTAAACTTTTAGTGAAACTGATGTGGTTTCCATGCAAGAAGACATCAGATTAATGGGCGCCATCACTTTGTAAAGAGCACTCACTTTTGTGGAGATTTTGGCTGAGCATTTCTTTTGCAAATAGAAATCTCAAACAAAGCAAAAAAAAAAGCTCAGCATAGGTTAGGAGTAGATCTTATCTTCTCCTGCCTGTCTAAACATGAAGTATATACTTGTATACTCTCCATCTATAGTCAGTACAGATTTGTCACCAACTCGAGAACACTCCATTAACTACAGACTCTCAGCCTAGACCCATAATTTTTGTGTTGCTGAAGTTAAGGAAGAGGAAACCTATTCAGTCCTCAGTGCTACTTCATGCTACTAAATATGCCATTTCGCAGCCAACAAGCCCATGAACACAACTGATTCCAAAATTGCAGTAGGTGTTTTGTTACAGTGGATTCTGAGCCATTCCTGAAATGATCCTCTGTGCTGCAGTAAAGGTAGCTGTTAGAGCATCACATGGTCCTTCTATTAATTGCAATGCCTTATTGTTTAATTGCCCATTCAGTGTTCACTACCTCAGAGAGAGTTTTCTGCATTAATTTCAGTGGATGTAGCTTCTGGCTCTCAGTCAACATTTGGCGGGGGGCAGAGCCCAGAATGTAGCTAATCCCCTAGGATTAGTTTGCAGGTGTGTATCTGAATCTAATGAAACCCTGTCAGAAACTAAACATGTGCAAGATCTTCATTGTTTTATTTTAGTGTACTTTATAACTTTTTTTATACAGAGAGGTGCTAATTAATTTCTGTTCGTTTACAGACAAGTGCAAGCTGGATCTCTATCCTTGTAAACATCACATGATGTGAATGCTGCTGTCATCTTGGGTAGTTCATGGAAAATTATCAGCAATGAACTCCAAAAAGTTAGAGACCTCCTGAACAAAACACTTGATGCTTTGGCAATCTCCCGTCAGCATAGTGGAGGCAGAGTAGCTATGGTGAGCCATCATGGTCTTCCAGGAGCAGAGAGAAACCAAGTGGAATTAGAAATTTGATCTTGTAAGCTATGATGCTAAAGAATTAATGAGAATGCATGTTACAGAATCCCTTCAACATCTGAATGGAGAGGCTGCTGTTGGCTTTGCCATAAAATGGACAATTAAAAATATTTTCCCAAAAGCTACCAGTCAGAGAAACCACGAGGTCATCATTGTTGTATCTGCTGGAGAATCCAGTGAAACCCAGTTAAAAGTGTAATTTTTTTTCCATTGCCATTTTCCTGGGGTATCTGTTTGTATTTTGGTTTTGTATTTGTTTTTAATTAATGAACAGAGACTGCTGATGCTGTAATGTGTCCCTAAAAACATCCCAGAGAAGGCTTCCCCTGGCACAAGCCAAAAAGAGGTGTGAAGGATGTATAAATGGGAGAGACTCTTTTCTTTAATCTTTAACTGCTCAGCAGATTCTTGATATGTTCAGAGGAAATAACATACTGTAACTGACCCAACACCTTGGCTCTCCACTATGGACAGCAAATACATATTGAAAAGAAAGAATTTTTTTATTTAAAAAAAAAAAAAAAAGTTTTAATCTCTAGGCAAACATTAAAAATCTAACTGCAGCTCTGCTAACCATTGCTTCCCATGGGTGTAAATCATTTGTGTTAGGAATGCTGTGTATGCAGATAAAAAAGATGCTTTTAAATCTATCAGGAAGATAACTTTGAGAAAGAGAGCAATATGGGCAATGTAATAACAAATAGCAGAGAAATGCACTCTTGTTATTGCTCAAGCTTAAGTGTATCAATGTTATGAACAGTAGAAAATCAAAACCTTTGAAAGTGAGCTCAAATTCTGATGATACATTTGATGGTAAACTAGATTTCTTTTTGTTCTACTTTCTTGACAGGCTCTTTCAACAGTCACCAACCAGAAAATCTTCATGAGAGGCACAGCACACACAGCCTCCAGCGAACAGACCTCTAGCCAACAGACTCAAGGCTTTTGTGAGTCCAGACATTCATCTTTTTGATTTGACATAGGCAGGCAGAGTGGAGATGGTGCACCAGACTGCATGCTTCCAACAAAAGTTTAATGCTGCAAGCATCAATGTGGGTGCTCATGTGCACGTGCACTAGCATGTATGTACTTGTGTGTGTGTATGCACACATACTTTACCTTTCATATTGGCGTTGTTCCTTTTACACTGGGGCCCTTTATGGTGAGCTGCGTTTAGGTGGTAGAAAATGGAGCAGGAAACATAAAGCTCCAATAAGACTGTGGGCAAATTGGGCAGTTGCCTGTGGTGGGAAATCGCTGTCATGTGCCAAGCAGCCCCATTGCCCGTGGCAGAGACAGGCTCCATTGCGTTAGCACCAATGGCTGACTTGTCCCTGCTTTAGCCACTGCAAAGAAGGGGGCCAGGGTGTTTGGAGCGGCTTTTAACTCTGTCGAAGCCACCTCTCCCAGCAGCAGCTGATGGCATCTTCAACCCCTCTCTTTGGCAGCAGGCACAGAAAGCCGTGCTCCTCTCCTTTCCCTCTCTGCCCCCACAACATCAGCAAGCCTTTATCCTTCCCCTCTCCTCTCCTCCCTGCCAGCATCCCAGGAGCTGCAAGACCCTTGCTAATGCTGGGGAGAAGGGAGGAGAGGCAGATTCTGGGTCACAGGAATGGAGGTGGGCTGGAGAGGAGGTCCTACCAGGGCACAAGCTTAAGAGAGAGGAAGAGGAGGGGGAAGAGGCCTGACTTGGTGAGGGAGAAAAAGATGCCTTTAACTTGCATAACACTACCCACAGTTCCGAAACCACCTCTGCATAATTGACGCTTTCCCACACTGTTGAAAAACCTTGAGTTGCCTCTAGCCAGACACATGACTTTCTATTATATGAAAGATGTTTTGCAGGCATTTGAATCTTCTTTATGAGTTGTCCTGCAACTGTGTGTTTTCTCTTTTCTGTTAAGAATGATTGGAAATTCAGCAAAGTGACTCAGGGTGGATGAAGTAATGGCTTAAGGTGGCACACTTTGCACATTCAACAAAATAAAAGTACTCCGGGTGTGAGCTTTCCTCTCCTTCTTTGTTTGGTATAATACAGTGAATACACTAAGTTTTGTTTTCAAATATATACATCTAGATGTAGCCATAAGTAAGCTCTTTTGACTTCAGTGGATAATTGGTGATTTACAGTATCAAATATGTATGAGTTTTTCTTCTTGAAATATAGTTTGATAATCTTAAGGCATCATGGGAGTTTTGATCTACAGAACCCCTTGGGAGCTGCTCTGGGGCTTCTACGTATTTGGATTTTTGTACGCAGTCTTTTATTGAAATAGCTTAGTGAATTTTTATACATACACGCACACACCTCTCTCTAGTAAGACAAAGACCTGAGTTCACGTGATTAAAAAATTGTGTGATATATTTTGGTAAACACACAAAAAAAGGGAAAACATTTATATATAGTAAGTTTGCTGAACTGAACAAGACAAGATACTGCAAATGGATAGAAAATAATCAAAATTCCTTTCTCACTTCATTGCATAGTTGATGAAGTGACCAAAAGTTTCTTGACTAGGCTTTCTGAGAGAGAGCATTTCTTCCCTTATGTATACATGTGCTCTACGCAGAAAGTGTTGAAAGATTACCACAAAATCACTACGGATAAAAAACATCACCTTCAGAAGACACAGGCTTTAAGTGCATTGACCCAGTTTTCCAAATACTTGTGACTGGCTGTAATGTTATAAATTGTTTTACTGGAGACAACAGGCTAGTTCATGATGGCAGAGTATGCCTAACATCAGGTATTCAAATCAACAATGTCTACATTCACCGAAAATATACAAAACCTCTTCATATTTGATCTAGATATTAACAGACTACCATCTCTTAAACAAAAGCAAAAAGGAAGAACCAAAAGTCTATAAAAGACGTTATAGCATCTTAGAAAGAGGAACTACTGAAACTGTAACCATTGTGCTGCCTGACACTACTGACATTTCTAAAGGCTCAGCCAAAGCTCATTTCCTTACAAGTGGTGCCACTGAAGTCCGACAAGATTTCTTATGAGAATGGACATAATGATATTTTCATTCCACATTACTATATACAGGCAAAAGCCACACTCTGACATACAGTTTACTGGTTATGAAGCTTCATTGCTTGCCTCAGTTTATAACTTTTTATTGATCACTAGAAAATACTTTTAACATTGTAGAGGTAAGATTATAATGCAAATTCTTTTTATACTATAGCCACCATACAAAACGGTCCTGTGTTTGATACTACTTAAAATATCTTATAAGCGTCATATGGTTTCAATGCATTACAATACTTAAAAATAATACCTGTTCTACTTCTTTCATCAAACTATTTTGTCAAAGGGCAAAACCGTTAACCAACCAATGCCACTGAAGTGGTGATTCCTTTCAGGTGTATAAGGACCCGTTTAGAACTGCATGCCAAATGGATACAAGCATAGTACAAACTTGACTTAGCACCCTTTTCCTTGCTACTCTGCAATCCAAGTGGACTGAGAAAACCTACCTTATTCCTGAGTTCATACGACAAAGAGATATTTAATTAATAAATATTTAATCCCATATGCAGTATCAGCTCCTCTATACAAGCAAAGAAAAAACCTTGTGTAGCACAATAGAGAGCAGGAATCATGAGAAGGTTTGCACAGAAATCTTATGCTGAGCTCACTTCCTCTTTTGAACATGTTAAATTTAGGGTAACTTCTACCTGCTGCACTAAATTAAACAAGTAATACAGTCTCTAATTAAAAGCAGGTAGAGTTGCTAAAAGCAGTCATCCTCAGTCATGCTTCTCTTTCCAGTGAATTCTGAGACTCTCTTTAAACAAGTCACATATTTCTTGCATTGTCTTTTCAGAGAACCCAATTCACAAGCTAAGAGCATTCCCTGCTTCCAGTAGACATTCTGCAGAGCAGTAGGCTTCCAGTTTTTTTCCAGCCACGCCCAAAAAATGCATGTCAGATTAGTGCTTCCTGCTGAAACCTTGTGTTTTGGCTATTTCTGATACCCATACTGAATGACAGAGAAGACCATCCTGGTGGTGCTGTTCTAGGTTCCCAGGACAGCAGAGCTTAGCATTAGACTCGAGTCAAGAGCAAGCTGGATGCAAGGCACAAAGTACAGTTGAGGAACTGATACAAGGTTAAGGTGATCTCAAACTACAAGTAACAGCCCAATGGCTCTGGCAGCTGAAACTATAGAATCACTGCAGAGGAACAACAGATATAAAGAGACCCAAGTACCAAACGGCGAAGCTCAAGTGGACTTTATTATAGTTATTAGAATGTACAGGGACATTAGTGCACTGGTTCTTATTTCGTTTCTCAAATTCAACGTCAGAGCAGTCAGATGCTGAAGGACTTGTACCAGCTTTTTGCTTTTTGCACATTTAGAATGAGTAACGTGGGATGTCTTTAAATCATTTTCTGAAATATCCTTGAAGAACAATGTAGTCAAAACCAGGCTAAACGATTTCTTCATAGACTGCTTGGTATTTCAAGGAAATGCTAGAGATAAACATCTTTAACAAAAGAAGTGATTAAGAAGTGCTAAGAGGGTGGTAGGATACAGATAACCGATTTTATCATCACCTTTATAGTCTTTAAAGTCCATTCTATTCCATAATCTGGAAACAGTCCTTGAAAACTTCATTATAACACTATTTCTTTATTACAAATATTTACATGCTGTATATTAGTACAACTTTTATTTCCATACTTTAACGATTCCATCCCTTGATGCAGTTACTATAAATCCTTGTGTGGTCTGGAAAGTTGCAATATCTGTGATAATATCATGATGTCCGACGGGGAGAGACTCTGGACCCTTCCGAGGGGTCTCATCAGTGGGACCCAGTTTTTGCTTGTTTTGAATTTCCTGTACAAAGTGAGAAATATTATTTACAGAAAGGTAAGCATTTGCAAAGGGGAATTATCACACATATTAGGTTGTAAAAAGATCAAAAAACTTCTTAAAACAAACCAACCAACCCTCCCCAAAATCTCTCACCCTTTGATGGTTTTCTTAGGATTACTCCTTGGTTTGTTTCTTTTCATCACACACAACCTAAGTCTTAATCTGAATGGACATTACAGCTCTCTGATTAGGGAAAGAATTTTTTCTCATATTTAGTTCAATGACACTAACTACTAAGATCTGATAGTCCTATGGCGGGGGGGAATCTACAGTGACATATACATCTTAGCTTCCCAAGGGTTTTATAAAAACTGGTTCAATAGCATGAATATAATTAAGAACTTCACATGAAACACTCAAAAAAATCATAGTGGATAGGTAGACCCTCACTGACNAGTGCTAAGACACTAGATTTCAATATCCCAAAAGAAACACGACTCTGGCTTCTGCATATAAGTATTATTTGGTAAGTCTAATTCTGTCAAAGACAACTGATTCTTTTTCTTTTAAAATAACTTCTTCCTAACTGCCTGAAAATGCAATGCTGACACCATCCGCAAAAGGTAAGAGTGAGATAGTTATAATTAAATCCATCATGCAATTACTGTAACCCACGGCACCATGCAAAAGGCAAACAGAATAAGTGTCTGTCAAACAAAGCAAAATACCTGAACCACCTCTGTGCCCTCAATTATCTTCCTGTAGTAGGAAACAGATGGGCAATTAGAACTTCCGGCAACAACGTATGATCTCTCAGGGTAGGCTAGATCCCAAAACCTAAACACAAAGAAACAAAATCAAGTTGAGATGTTAAATTTTATCAGCTTAATACAGCTGTTTAAAAGCTGTCTCGCTCTTATGAAAGTGAGTGGGCACAAATGCTATATGCTTTCTACACTTGATGTACACTTTCTACACTTTAATACACTTAAAGGTATATGCTTTCTACACTTACACTTTCTACACTAAAGACAGCGATGCAGAGAAATCAACATTCACACCAAACTTACACGAGTTATTGTTTTGTTTTACGCAGCCTATCAAGAACTTTACAGAAGGGTACACATTGTGTTTCAGAGAAGCACGGAGTTTTGCACTATTTTTGCTGAGAACAATTCTCTCAGCTCACTGATGCTTACTAACGAACACATCTTCAGCATTATTGTTTTGACTTCTTGGAGCTTACTTATGCAATGCTTAGCAAAATTTAGTACACCGGCAGGGGCGGAGGGGAAGGTGTCAAACAAACATGTTGTTGGTTTTATTACCTTATTTTCATGTCTGAGCCTGCTGTCAGTAATATGGGATTACCAGATGCTGGACTACAGTATATTCCGTGGATACTGTGAGGAGAAGGCTAGTAGGGAAAATGGATATATAAAAAATTATCACCAATAGCTGTTGCCATGCTTCACAAAGAGAATGCCTTCTTTCCACATTCATCCATCCATCCATCCAATTTCCAAATGTTTCTGACAAATGCCAAGTTACTTTGTTAACAGGCCACATCCTAATATACTAAGGTAAATTGCTTCCTTTTATTCCCTATGTTTCATAGAGCAATGCAACAGATTTAACTCTGCATAATGCTTTTTTGGAATCTTGGAAATTACATTCTCAATGATGGCAAATGAGAAAGATTGTTTCTAACAGAATCAGGCAGGCGAATCATGCTGAAAAGCACATGGATGCTCAAATTTTTATGCTATGAAGGCATTAAGGGACAGACATGTAACAGAAAACTAGCCTGAATCCCAAGTTCCCTGCGTGCAAAGTGCGTGACCAAAATGAACTCAACCTGCAATCTTTGTAGCACGTACAAATTCAAGTTTAGGTAGATTCCAGATCGCATTTACAACATTTATAGAAGCAGCTGTGGTTATTTTTGTGTATGTATTTATGGTTTAAGAAAGATATCCCAGATTGCTCCGTCCCCAATTAACTCCTTGAAGAAGAGCGCAACTTCATGCTTTAAACTAGCAGTTAAGTGTAATAGTGGCATTACGTTACAGAAAGAATGTGCAGAAGACCAGATGCTTACAGAAGTATGCACAATCCCAGAAACAGCAAGTAAAAGTAAGTACAAGATGCCACACTATGAATTTTGGCTTTGCCATAATCTTTACAGGCTTGAGCGGCTCACGCGTTTTCTAAGAACATGCCTGGATATAGCAAGTGAGTGTTACAAGTACACTCCACAGATAGTGGAAGATATCAATGAAGATTCAGGTTACAGTGCTGTTTTACAAAGGGGATTTAATTTTGACAGCAAAACAATTACGGTGCCAAAATAAATCCCAGGGCAAGTTCCTGGTGCCAAACTGGCAAGGCCGTGGAGACAGGTAACTGTACTGACGCACAGCATGGAGTCTGAAGTTGTTCTAGCCCCAGCTACAGAATAGAAACAGGAAAATAAAAAGACCAGACCTGCAGTTCTGAAAGAGGAGGTGCGCTGCTGGCCCACAAAGTGAAGCGTCTATCGCCAGTTTCCATATCCCACATGGAGACTTCATTATTGCCTTGAACAGCTACAGGAAAGATATTGCCAATGCAAAAAACATAAAACAGGTCGGTTAGCTCTTGCTACCCGTGTTCTACTGATGTGATACAGAGGGTATGACATAGAGACACTCTCCACTTGCTCTCTGCAGCATTTGTTTTAGTCTTGCTTTAGCAGTAAAGCCATGCGTGTGTTCTGTTGGTTTTACCACTTAGTAGAAGCTTCACTAGAGTTAAAGCACCTTATTTAAGAGAGTTTAAGTGAAACCTGCTTTAATCTCCAACCCTTTTTAAAAGGTATTACAACATCAGTTTCCTCCCTAGATAACTTCTCGTCCTTCTCTGAGAAGGATGGATGGTCTGTTCAGCATGGTCATCGGGGACTTTGGAGATTAATCCTGGGCAGGTAAGGCAGCAATCCAAAGTTACAAAGTTCAGTAGCTACAATGGTGTTCCACACCTACGTTTAGTGTGGACAGGCAAAGAACTCTGTTCAAGGGGTTGTTTACATGCCTGGCAGCAACCTAGCAGGCGACTTTTTAATAATATTCCAAAGTGATGAACTTTGCCACTCATTTATTCTTTAGCAGGAAGGAAACAAACTAGAAAGCACAGAGAAGTTTGCTTTATTTGTATGTTTTTTCAAGAAATTTGTTTTATCTCCCAGGGTTGTTAGTAACTAAAATAAGAGGTGAAGCCTAAGCAGCAAGTAAATTATAAAACTCAAATTACTCTCATTTTACAGCAACTTTACCGATTTTGTTACTGTAGGATTAGTTTAAGCTGCTTGTCCATTTCAGAATGTGTTCCTGACACAAACGCTTAAAGTATATGACAGTGCTACATGCAGTGAGGATGAAGCAGCTGTGAGCATACCAGATGAGGAATCTTGGGAGATTTTTGAAAGCTCTAACCCATGAATCTAACCCAGCTGTGTCAAGTGGGAATTGGAATGGGACAACCTTTCAGCCTCTGCTCTACAGAAGCACTGAAGGCAACGGCAGAATTCCCAACATTGTATGTCACAATTTGGGGTTTTGTCTTTTATAACATTTTGTCCTTAAAAAGTGATGTGGTAGACAGCACACAGGGAGGGACCCTCATGAGAGTTGTAATGCTCAGAAGACGAGTTGTAAAGGCTGTCTGTCATTTTCATAATGGCTTAACACTGCTTTTTTTTTTTTTTCCCTCCCCTCTTTTAATTTCAAAAAGCCAGGAAGAGCACAATGGTAGAACACAAGTATGAACCTTTCCTTTTTCCTCTCCCCAAGCAAAGCACAAGAAAAACTACAAGGAAGAAAGAAAAAAAAGAAAACAAACAAAGCAACAACTCCCCCCCAGGGCTTGAAGCACAAGCTGAAACAGAAGCTGCTTTAATCACAACCTCTGGCACCTATGAGGTAAGTTTAAGACATCTTTTACTTACCTGCAATTACCCAGGACTGATAGACAGGATGCATGAGCAGGCGTCTGATTCGGGCCTTGGAAGGATGAGAATGGCTGGAGATAGGTAACTGAAACCTCATGTCCCAGCATGCCATGGTACCATTGCTTGTTCCTGGTGAGAGAAAGCTCCCCATAGTCAGAGGGATAAATATACAGGTTTTTGCCCATATCCTTGTGCTCTGTTCCTAGGGAGACGGACTTCAGCCTCAAGTACTTAAGAGGGCAGAATACTTCCCACAAATAGATCAAGAGGTATTTCTCTCCTCTTGTTTGAGAAAAGCATATTCTAATCAAATCAGATCAAGCAAAAGCTTGAGTATAGTTGTTGTAAAAGAAAACCAGAAGAGGGGGGGAAGAGAGAGAAGCTAACAAGAAATACAGGCTTACCAATACATAGCCAGCATTGGTGTATGTCCACAGCAAATGAAGTTATGAGGCCTAATTTCAAATCATGTTTCAGTGTCCAAGCGTTGCTGCTAGATCGCAAATCCCATCCAACCAGAGATCCATTAACTGTACCGTAAGCCAGTACTGACTGGGCTCCTGAATTGAAGTGATGCATATCTACCACACAGCCATCATCCTTCAGATCTAAGGACCTGGGTTAAAAGAATAAACTCATTTAAAAACAGATATGACTCCCTCCAAGTTTAAGACTCCTTCCAATAGCTAATCCTGAGCAGCATTTTCCTCTTCATGTCACTTCTCAAGGCATCTGCCAGAAACAACTTTCCGATTTTAGTACAACAGATGCTTATGCTCTCTCAAATCTCTCTGCCGATAGCACCTGCAAGCCTTCTACAGGCTAGTAAAATGCTGTCAGCAGCTCTTGGCAAACATAAGCATAACTCTGTGCTCTGGGTCTCTCAGTGTGTTTGATATTTCTCTCCCATTCATGCTCCACGTTTATCAGATATTCATCTGCCCAGAGTTTACAGGCAGGAACACCACTCTCCACGTTATACTGCCAGCACTGTCATCAATCACTTACTGTGTGTGCAAATGGACACCTTCTTCAGGCACAAATGCAGTGTAAACCAAAAGGGAAAATCTGGTTTGTAGTTTCCATCTCCATTAGATTTGGCTTATTTCATTTCTGAACTTAATCCCAAATAAGAGAGGACATTTGAGACAGATACCTTACTTTTACTTTGGACAGAAAAGAGATCTTTGAGATGGTTGCTAGATTTCCTGGGGCCTGGACATGTCCCTCACTCAAGCTGGAAGATTAAGCTGTTGAATCAGTGCCAAAATGTTCAAAAACTGCTCCTATGGAGAGAGGTAAGCAAGTGCTAAACCATGCCCAAAGACTCCCCTAAATGGTATCCCAACACCCATATCTTTGCCATCTTACTCACGTTAAAAGCCTGGGAGAAAAAAATTGCAGGCCTGAGGCCAAAACACATGTTGTATATTTGTAAACGTTTATCTAATGTCCTGTAAAAGAATCTCCAAAATTACTTTGTAAGTATTAACATAGGAGCAGAGGAGGTAAGAAACTACCAATCCCAGTGCATAAATAAAAGAATTGAGAACTATTCAGACTGACTGTTTCAAGCTCATAATGAGTCCAGTGACACAGGAAGCACCAATAACCTAGAGCTATGAATTCTCAGCCTTGCACAGTTGCCTTTCAACCCTTCTTTATGAAGCAGGATAAGATCATGGATTACAGCATTCCAGTACAGCCTGGGCTCAGCCAGCAGGAAGCCTAGAGCAAATCAAGGGATCTAATCAAGGAATATACTAACAGCTTGAGGTCTGTGGTGAGATTTAACTGCCCTAAGCACTTACCTGCTTTGTATTGGATGAATTTTAGGAGATTTAGGGAGCTTTGAAGCTTCAATACTAAGAAGCTGGATGGCACCATTATCTGAAGCTATAGCCAAGTAATGCGAGCCTTGGCAGAATGTAAGTGTTTTTACATGTCCTCCAATCCGGGAGTATGTCAAAATTGATCTAAACAGTAGAGAGACGGGGGGGGAAGAAAAGAGGAAATTTTTTGTGGCACAAAAAAAAAAATTACTTCTCTCAAATACCTACTTAAAACCAATGACTATTGAGAGAGCTCTCAAAATAACATTTTCTAAAGTGTTCCAAAATCAGAAAGCAACATAGCCTAAGCTGATTCTGCAAGCTTAACTCCTAATCTTTGAACCTCTAGGTTATGACAGTCTCCAACTGCAGATGCACACATTTGTCAACCAGTAAAATAAAAGTCTAACCTAGATCTGTATCAAAGTAGCATACCGTAGTTACTGTTATTTAACGGACACTGCAGTCCACTACATCTTTTTCAAAGTATTTTGAGACAGACATCCTCTTCTCCCAAAGATATCTCTCTCACAGAGACGGTCGGCCCCATACCACCCATGTTTCAACCAGCAATACAGCTTTCCTGCATCAAATATCAGTGGATGAGACAGTTAAACAAAGCTAATTTGTTCCAAAAACCTCAGATGGCTTTAAACAGCAGCACCAGAATATATTTAAGTCTGTATAGAAATGAAATAAAAAAGCCTGTAATTACTACAACTGCGAAGCAGTCCCTTTGCATTTGCTAGCAATTTTTTTTTTAACTAATTGAAACACCAATCTAATATTTTATAGTTGCATGCAAAGAGGAACACCAGTATTTCATTATTGAAATCTCCAGCACACCAACAAGCGATTCATATTTTGCTCCCTGCTCTAATTTATTTTACACTCTAAAACAGCAGCCGCAAAATCCTATGAGTTTTAAATCTACCTGGTGGTAGTGGTTTTTCCTTCCATTTTTTGGCTGTTCCAGATTTTCACTGTGCCGTCGTTTGAGCAAGTGGCAAAAATGGAGTGTTCATCAGAGACCCGAATACGGTTCACCGCAGACTTGTGTTCGTGAAGATGAGCTACCAACAACCCTTTGGGATGCCATCCTGCAGCGAAAAACAAAACCATGAAGTTTGGTGTTGGTTTCATAACTTAATAGGAACATTAAAATTCCCCTGATCCCATCCACCAACAGGTATATCGGGATATAGTCATTACAGCTGCAAAGCACAGAAGGCACTGAAAACACAGAGCTAACGCATTTTAAATATTAAAGGCAAAAGCCCATTTGCTCAATTCTAAACTAAACCCTATTGGCAGACCTGGGTAAGAGTTTTCTTTTAGATGGGTTCCATGTACATTCAGTGAAATTACTAAGAGCCCTTCTTCGTAGGCTTTGTAGAGATACTAGTGCACAGTTCTCCTGCTATCAGTCTATGCAGACTGCTGTGCTGCAAATGGCAATCCCATAAATGCCCAAAATGCACATAATGAGCAACACATTTGAACAGACTTAAGTTCCTGGATTGTCTGTAGAGTGCCTGAAGTGACAGGCTCAGTGTTGCACTACATGCTACATTGCCAGCCATATGTACCTAATAAAATGAAATAACAGCTTTTATAAATCCCATTGAAAATTTATTCCAGAACTTCAAAACTAAATTGAGGAGTTGACCTGCCACGCCATAACTCTTGCCAAGAAGTTGCCAGCATTTGTGTGATATGTTTCCTTCTCTGAAATAAGCAACGCAGAAGTATCTGGCTGCACTTCTAACACGCATCTACTATAGTGAAGGATTAACAGCAGATGAAGATAATGAAGGACAGACCACAGCAAATTTCAGAATAAGACACAAACTTGAAATATGGACATTTTTCTGGCACTCACTCGTGTGGCAGAGCAGGTCAGCTGCTTGTATTGGGACATGTTATTTCATAGGTTGTAAAACTCTCTTCAGACAGCAAACACACAGCTTAGCCAAGCTCAGTCAAGGTTAGCTATGTTCAAACGCTATGTGGTCAGACCATTTTCCTGATGATTTTCTACTACTTCCCTTAAGCTGACACAGTAGCTGTATACACCCAGGTGTATGCATTTATGCTAGATTTACCAAAACACTTTAGCATCACTGTGTTGGTTACTTGCAAGCCTAGCTGGTACAGATTCTGCTCCCAACATCTGGAGTTTAAGTACATGAACTGACATTACTAGAGGACAGTCAGGAATCTCCATATGGGATACCCAGCAACAGCGCATGGAGTGAAGAACACCAGCAGAAAATGCTGAGAACTAATGTGGATAAATCCCAATCTCAATTTGGAGCTTCAAAATTTAAGTTGGGGCCATAGAAAGATGACTGCAATTTAAAACCATGTGTTTTCTCCCAGAGTGGCTGCCAGAGCCCTAATTAGCAAAACCTGGGTGTTGCTCCTTTCTGGTAAAGAAAAGGGAACAAGAGGTAAAAGTGTCTCTCCTTCCCCTCGGAAAGCAACAGTGTAGTATGGGAACACACATCTTCTCTTTGCGGCTGGGCCCTGCGTCATTGTCACCACTGCTGGTGGGGACAGTCTCCTTTGTAAACAAGGGCAGCTCAAAGAACCCACCCCAGTATGCATGCCACTGGGTAAGAAAACCTGGCCAAGAGGTTACACCACTCACAGGATGGCTGAAAATCTGGAGCCACCCCAGGCAAAATACTCACATTTCTCACCTCCCAACACAGCGTTTCTCCCCTTGCCCAAACCAAGCTACAGGCTGTTACAGGACGGCCAGTTATCTGCCATAAACCCGGTTACAAACAACCCGCTTCAGAAAACTCACTGGAACAAAGTGCACAACCTGGACTTCAGACCAGTGGTTTGGGTCCATTACTGCAAAGGTGAAGATCTCAGTTCCAGACCCTCTTGCATGTATTTTGCCAAATAGGTGTTCTGCATAGTAGGCATATTTCCTAAACTAATAATTTCCTCTTTTCCTCATCTTTTGCATTTTTTTCCTTGAAACGATGATGTTTTGACTCAACTGGTTTGGGTGTGGGGGTTTTTTTTGTTGTCATTTTTGTGGGGGTTTTTTGGGGTTTTTTTTTTTTTTTTAGTTGATTGGTTGGGGTTTTGTTTGTTTGTTTGTTTGTTTTGTTGGGTGTTTTTTTGTTTTGGTTGGTTTTTTTTTGTTGTGGGTGGGGTTTTTTTTTTTTTTTTTTTTTTTTTTTTTTTTTTTTTAATAACAACCTCAGTGGCCTGTGATTTACCTGGAGGTGGGGGCTTGCTCTCCCACTCAGCATTCTCCATCATCTGTTTGGCAAGTCTTTCTGCATTACACTGTTCTCGCTTCTGCTGGATCAGCTGCTGAAGTTCAGTTTTGCAAGTGGTGATGCGTAACTGGTGTGCAGATGGGGACGCTGTACTGCTCGGTACCTGTATGGTCGGTTTCCTGGGTTGAACAACTGTTCCATCAGATGCCTGTAAGAGATAAGCACTTAAAAATATACGCCTTACATTCTACATACAGGTAAATCCTGCTCTTAAGATTACTGGGTCACACTGAAAAGTGGAAAAATGTTTTTTACTGAATCAATGAGCAGTGAATTAGCATAAAAAAAAAATCATGCTTGCATGAACACAATTAAAAAGTGAAAATTATTTTTATAGAAAAGCTTAACCATTCACTTATTCTATCCTTATTGCCTAGTCTATTCTGTATTCTATTTGTAGAAATGGTAATGTACTGTGCACACCTCTTAATGTGATAGTTACAGAAGCAGTTATTGCTCTCAAGACTGACAGAATTACAGGTTAGCTCTCGAATGATTATTTGTTTATATTGGGCTTTAAAAATGAAAGTGTGAAGTGTTTCCCTCTTAGTTCAGAGTGGACACTCATTTAAAGGTAGCAGAAGTTAATTTCCAACTAGAAGCAGAAGAGAAAGTAGTGTTCAGTGTCAAGAGATGCCTCCACAGCCTGCAGGGCTCCCAGCCCATCCTTCTGTAGCCAGTACTAAGCATTACAGGTACAGGATGTCTAAATGCAGCTATTATGTGATACACCAGTTCCAAGTTAAAATCATGACATCTCTCTCTTCCTCACAACATGTGTCAGGGCATGCAATTTGAGGAAAAGTCTTCACTGCCAGAACAGCATACCTAATAATTGGCTAATTTACAAAGCCCCATCTCTTCATGCAAAGCATCTATTAGTGAAGCGCTTCTGTTCAAGTGACTAAACTTACTTCCATCCTCTCTCAATCCCTATTTTAAAAATAAGAACTTGAAAGTCAGCTACTCTGCTGGAGAAGACGTCAGGGAATAGCACCAGTGTAAACTAACCTCCAGACAAAACAAGAACGCCACGTCCCTATAGTCCCACTTGGCTTAAACTGAAATGATTCAATTGTTTCAAAGATGCAAAGACAGTATTTTTCAGCAGTACCTGTGGGGAGGATGACAAAGTAGCACAAATGCCAGCTGAGGACTCTGAACGAAGTGGTTTCCCAGCCTGGATGGCTTCAGGATCAGTAGTTTGCCCATGTCCTTTGGGTATTGGCTGGGAGATATTAGTTGGTTCGAGGGACCCAAACATGCTTTTCCATTCTTCATTTACGTTTGAGTCTTGCTTTACATGTTTTCTAGCTATAAGCAATCAGGAGGGAGGAGGGGGAGGGAGAGAAAAAAAAAAAATGTAATCATGACAACATTCACTCAGGCTGGTCATTACTTTCAGACTACATGCGAGTCCAGTGTTTACATGCCAATTTATTATTTATATAGTGAACAGAGAAAAACATACTGCTAGGTTGTTTAAGCCAGCTGACAGGGATTTATGAGGCAAACAGAACACACGTGGCAAGTGCTCTGTTTACACCTTCTTAATCCTACAGCTGACTCATGCAATAAATCATTCCAGTATAGGGAAATTTTGCATCTCGAAGGCTGGAGGATTAGACTCCGCATGATAATTTTTTCTTATGAGAGTTACTCCATCACTGGCATAAGACAGGGATAAATTTGTAACAGCACAGTATGCAAATCATTGTCAGTGTCAAATACAATCAGTTTTCCATCACAGTTGCAACATCACCTGTAGATTCAAGAACATTATCTGTAAATAGGAAATTTATTTATTTTCAGTGTTCCTCCGGAGTCACTTAAAACTGTAAAATATAGAAAGCAAAATGAAAACATGGGACAAATGAAATTTGGGCAAAGTCAGTGAAGAAGTTAAAGGTGTGAAGACTTTGCAGGTGACAGTTTTGGGTGAGGTGTTGCAGTTCAAATACAGACTTCATATACTAACTTTGAAATCCTGTCCACTCCACAGGATGGAAAAAACAGAAAAATCCTGTACTTGTGTACTTTCCTTTAAAATGATATGCAAAACATTTGCAGAATAGCATCTTAATTCCGTAAAGAAGATGGCAATAGCTCCCTGGTTTGCAGATATTTCTGTATTTTTACATCTGAAAACACAGAACCTATCAGTGGTGTACAGAGGAGGGCCTTACAAGCTTGACAGAGCAAAGAGGAAGCTCCCTGTCTGGAAGGGAAGAATTCTGAGGATACAGAGACCTGGAATAGAGTTAGCAGCAAGTGGATTTCAAAGCTGAACAAGGAAATATAAGAGGTTTTTCAAGCTGAAAGAGGAGCAGGCAACAAAGTAAAATGGGGGCGGATGAGCAGCTGAAGGACCCTAAGGTCAAAAAGCACATACTCGGTGGGTGAGCAACAGCTGGCACTCCTCAGTGCCAGCCTGTTTCAGCATCACACCTAGGCTTCAGTCTCCTCCAGGCTACCTCAAGAAAACATCCTGGATTTTCATAGTTAAAGACCTCATCACTTCTTGAGAGGAAACAGAGATAGCAGAAATGTAGCCTTCATAATTTACACTGTTACCGTGGGTCACTAGAGTCCTGTTTGTCACAATCAGCTAAACAACCTGTGCCTATTACTACTGCAAATGCAGTCAAACTAATTTAAATACTCTCAGGGGCAAAATATCCCCATCTTCCACTGATCCAGAGGGCATTCCAGCACCTCACATTTCAAATGGCAGCAGTAATTATCTTATTGCAAACTCAGTGAGGATGGTGATAGTTACGTAGGCTGAATTACTGAGAACACTTGCTGAGTAAATCACAGGCGTAATTCTCTGACCGTGAAAGAAAGGCTATACTTTATCTATACAGACCATAAAATACACCAACCTCGTTTGTCATCAGGCTCCTGCTTTGTTTTAACAAGATCCACTTGTCTCCCAGTTATTCCCAGAGCTGACAAGTCAATCACCCCTTTCTGACTGCTGTCATGCAGGTGGCTCTGATCCACTATATTGGCTTTAGCTTTATTTGATTTTAACATAAAGTCTTTCAGTGCTAACAGTTTGTCTTCTTCCTCCTCAGTCATTCCCTACAGAATAAAAGAAAAGATATTATTATTTACTTTTGAACAAGAACAGGCATCAAGGCATGAAGATGTAAGAAGCATTAAGATTAATGACTGGCTCCAAAGTGGAAGGAGAGAGGACATGCCCCAAATTCAAGACATCAGTCTATCACTCATACAAGCCTTTGGGTAAGCTGCTGTAGTATAAGAATATCTTTCCTCCTCAGGAACAGGGCTAGGAATAGTGAAAGGGCAGAATAGCATTTAATATTGGATCACTGTCTGGTGCAATCTGCTTCGTTGCCACCTAGGCCATGCTTACAGCCCACAAGCCACAGGGAAAAAAAGGAGGAAAAAAGAAAAAAAAAGCCTGACCCCCACGCCCCCAACTGCAGTCCTTCCCCCCAGCTGCAGTCTTTCCTCTTCCCAGTTCTCACTACTTTGCATGGGTGATTCTTAGTGTTCCCCTCTTCACATATAAGCCTCGACACTTTCCAGCTCCCTTTGGCTTTTGCACTGTTACTTGCACGTCTACCTCTTCAACAAATGCATACTCTTCTCTCCAACACAATACACAGCGCATATTCTGTAACACTGATACGTCACGGATGTGTCAGAAATCTGAGACATACAACTGAAGTCTTTAAAAAGGGGATGTATTTGGGAAATCCAAATGTAAGGTTGCCCTATTTCTAGCAGATCTTTTCAGAATCTTCCTTAACTTCTGAACTCTTTGTCCTACAAGCATATACTGAAATCAATGAAGACAATGGTTTGCAGGATCAGAACCTCAGACTGGGAGTCCCTCAGAGTAGCAACCGCAACTTTAGGGTCTGTGGAGACACACAGAGCCCAAGAATCTCAAGCCTGACTTTCAAAGTACAAATAAAAAACAATCACTTGTGAAAGTAGCTTCTTCAACAGCTGTGCAATGGCAGGGTCCTCTGGGGGTGGGCAGTCAGGGAGAGCACCACTCCTCTTCTTCTGACGCATCTGAAGGTGTCGGAAGAGGCTTGTGATATCCTTTGATCTTAAGACATAATCAAATATGGAACGGCTGACAGGCTCTTTAAGTACACTTAGCAGGACTATTTCTTTATCTATCTGCAATTCAAAAAGAGAGACCAGTCAACATTGAGAAGGATGATATCCATATAAACATGGGGAAATCTAGCTCTAAATGCTGTCATCTCATGTCTATGATGTTTGCACTTTTTTTTCCTAGCCTGAAAATCAGTAACTGGACAACTGCAAATCTTAATATAAAAATCAATCTCTTCTTATGAAGGCATGTTCTAAAAACCAGTTTCCAGCTCAGTCCTGAAGAGATGCTTTCAAACCTCAAATAACAAAAAATCATGTATGGCTTAAAAATTATTGCACATGACTGTGCCAATAATCTAGATTCAACTTCTCCCCTTTTGCGAAAATAATATCTTTCCCTGTGGTGGTCATATCAGATTTTCTCCATTCTCTTTCCCTGTTCTCCCAGCAGTCTCAGAACGTTAACTTGGCATTGCTAGATGGGATTAAAAATTCTACTACTAGTACAATGATATTTCAAACTTTGTCCGTCTTTGTCCTACATTTACCCTGTAAAAATACCAACTAGAAGAGCTCTTCCCCCGTGTCAGTCAGATTACCAAGTTTCCTCCTATGTATACAAGGGAATAAGGATGCACAGGCATGTAATTAAGTAATATTCAAAAGCATATTGGAACATTAGTAAACAGTCATAAGAAACTGATGAGTTAAGGCACAATTTAGAATCATTAATTGGGGCAGTCCTTATAAAGATTGTTCATTACTATTAAAACAGAAAAAAACCAAACAAGTTTCTATTCTCCCAGGTGGCGATTCAATGTCTGTGTCTAGAGAACGTGTCTGGACAAAATGTCTTGTACGCAATCCAGATTACTTGCAGCCCCAACGTTCCTTTGAGGTTATACTTTCATTTTAGTACTCGATCTTTGCTGTTTCAAGAGTAGGTCTTAAGATGGCGGGGGGGAAGGCAAGCCATATTCATGAAATAGGACCCCAGTTACAGTCCCAGAGTTAAATAGCCCAACCTAATTCAGCCCAAAATTATGACATAAATGCTTGTATAAAAGTTAGAATACTCAAAATAATTAATGGGAGATGGTGGGGTTGGGACTGCAATTCTTCCTCACAACAGTGTCAGAAGACCTCATTGCTATAACGTGTTTCTCATAGCTGACTGTCTACATGAAAAACAACTTCAAAATGAGTCCAAGTGAAGACTTCTTTATTACAGTCCAACTCAATGTTACCCCCCACTTGCTTACTATATTTAGTGTTGCATAGCAAAGATTTATATTCTAAAATGAAGCAGGAAGTGAACGGGACAGAAATTTATCAATCAATGCCTAAAATACAGCACAAGGTGTCTAGGGAGATGTAAGCAAGGAAAACTATTATTTTAGTGAAGTTACCACCCGCACGGTTTACAAGAAAATGTTAAACACATGATGCACTTTTCAATGTAAGTACTGCAACTGTTTATCTATTTAAACACCTGAGAGATGCATTCTACAGGTCCTAAAGTTATATGCAAAGATGCCTATACGATCATATTACTAGCATCATGCAGGTCACTCCTAGACACATGCTGTTATGAAATGACTTAACTCACTCATGCTGAGCACTCTACCCTTACTCTTGGCAAAGCACTGAAACACAGGAGTAGCACTGCTGAAATCCCAAGCATGGTAATCGCTACCTAACAGACTGCTCATGTTTTCAGAGGGTCAGGCCCACAGTCAAATGTGTTATTGGGGCAGGGCTGGAATACTCAGTCTTGTAGATGAAAGCACAGAACATAGAAACACTTGTTTCACAGCCAACTTTTCATGCCTTTTAGACGCCTGTAAACTAGCACAATATTGCAAGAGTTTGATTGTAAACAAAGCAGAGAAGGGCTCGAACCAAAGACATACCTGTTGGTTTTAGGTTTTATAAAGTGTTCTGCAATTTGCAACAGATTTGAGACAACAGTCTTTCAAACATGGAAGGCAATGGCCATTCTGTCAATGTCTGACAGCAGAGATCAAAAAACTACATTGCCTCTAACCTTAATTGGGGGGGGGCGGGGCAGAAATCTAATACTCATAGCTAGGACCATGGCCAAGACAGACTTAAGAATTATGACTAGTCAAGATATAGCCACATTAATATTATTTGAAGTATTACCTGTATTATTGGTTGCGTGATAAAAGGATGGAGGTACGGCATTAGCTTGCAGTAGACATCAGCAATATTCAAATACTGTGCTACCACAGTGATAAATCCGACTGCACCATAACGTATCCAAAGATTAGGATGACACAGGAAAGGTGCTGAAAGAAAATTAGGCTGTTAAAATATATTGTTCATATTAAAGAGAGGGGATCATCCTGTATATGGCAGCCTGTGATGTCATTTCCTTCCCCTAGAATTACCCCCATGCTGAGCCTTCCCTCCTGCAGAGCACCAAGGTTAAAACATTCATACTGAGAAAATTATTTCATGGACTTCACTGTGCCTGTGCTGCTCAGCTTCCTTGCTGTTGCCAAAAAGCATATTTTTCCTATTTATTCATTTCAATTCAAATAATTGTCAACTCCAGATTTGCAAAGGAGACTAATCAAAAAATAAATCTCAACCTTATTCTGGAGAATCCTAATACTGGTGATTTATTTTTTTCTAAGTAAATACTGCATTCCTTCCTTATTCCCCTCTCTTCCTTGAATAGTCACTACTTATATTGTAAGATCATCAGACTCAGAAGTCCACCTCCATTATGTGGGTTTTAAGAAGTTGTAATCAAGGGACTGTATCTAGTCATGAGATGTAATCACAGATCATCTGCCGAAAATTCTGAGTGCATTTGAAAAGCCATAACATTAGGAAGAAGCAGACTACATCTCAAAAGATGAGTTGGTATTTTCTTTTCCATAAATAGCTGGTAAATCTTGGGCACATCTAAATTAAACTGATAAGCTTGATGAGGAAGGAGAGACCAACTCTGTATTCAAGGTTCTATTGAGTTAAATGGGGTTTTATGGTGTTAGAAATAGGATGAGAAAGGATCACGTATTGTCTGAAGGACTGGATTCCCCCCTTCCTCAAAGGCTGATGGGTAAGAGTTTGCAAGTTATGTGCCTGATCAACTTCCAGAAGTAACCAGTTTTTCTTTATAGGAGGTTGGCATGAAGAACAAGGAAAGATCTTAAAGCAGAAAGTTTTTGGACTAAGTGTTGTTTGCTGCTGTCCTATATAAAATCAGAGAAGATGCTTCCAATTTGTTCCACCAAAATTATTATTTTAGAGTTCTGAGCACTAACATGGCCCAACTAGCAATAGTTCATTAACAGAATTTTGTAGATTCTAAAACAGTACTATAAGTTTGCATATTGGATAGCTAAGCTGACGGTGAAGCTTTATATAGTACTAAGATTTCTTTTCTTAAGTAGGAAAATAAGGTATTCTCCAGTATTCCAACTTACCGATATCACAAGCAAACTCATAAATATGGGGCTTTTGCAAGAGACCCAGCTGGCACATACAAGTAAGAGCATTGAGGGCTTTATAAATGACAAATTCTTCAGCATCACTGAGACCTTGCTGAAGCAGAGGTTTCAGTATTGAAGAGCTTTGCCAGCCAACGTAGGCAGCAACACCTGAAACATAAAAAGAACACATAAAAATCCTAAGTAGTACCTCCTTGCTTTTCCTCACCAAAGTTTAAAACTGCTATCCCACAGAGACAACTCAAAACAGATTATTAGTCATTAGAAAAAAAAAGAGAGCTGCTTTCCATTCAAAGTTAGACCAATATTCTGAAAACTGTTTGATAAAAGCAGATCCCTGTGCCTGCAGCGGTCCTTCCAGATGCCAGGCACAGATGTCAGCACAAAGCTAGCCAGCAGAAGTCTGAAACAGCAAGGCAAAGCCAGCAGTGCTCCTAAGGGGTGGGGATGCAGTGCCTGCATTTGTACATGGAAAGGACAAGCGAGCAACAATGAAAGGTTCTGTTAGCAGGATTTCATCTTTTAACTTAGCAGTGATTATAATTTGAGTATCATTCAGACTCCTGAAAAGACTGAACTGGATAGTGGACTAATTATCAGCAAGGAAGGTCTGTAACATACATCCATTTAGCCACAAAAGAAAGAATCACTAATAGTCAAAAAGGAAATTTTAGAACAATCTTCTAAAACTCTTCCAGCCTGAAATGGCTGCAAGATTTCCTGTTTAGTTAACTAGTCTCAAATTATTTGCCATCATGAAGCCACCTTGACCCTAGTTTCAAAAACAAATCCAATTTTAAAATATATTTCAAAAACCTTAGAAAGAAGCCAAGATCAAAAGCAAAATGAACATAATTCTTTTGAAGCTGCTGGACAAAAATATATCAACTGCATCACAGTAAAAGAAGCTACTTTCCTATTGCTCTTCCTTTCCCACGTGAAAACCGGCCGCTGGCCACATGAAACTGTCATCTGGAATTGCTTGTTTGGATTAGATAACCCATCTACAATAATTAATCTCTGGCAACAGTCAGGGAGATGGACCTTGTTGGATTTCTGATCTTTCCTCTAGCTTTACATCCATCAAGCTAACATTCCTTCCCACAAACAACTGGGCAAGTCCTCTGATCATTCTCAAGAGAAAAAAATTAGTTTTTCATTGAATAGCTCAGGCTTATTGTTGCTATTGTCATATCTGGTACGCAGCATAGACTATAACTGCCTCTGCTTCTAACCCAGTTATTTGGGATTGATAAATACCAGAAAATTCAATGTCTTCCCATCAGAATTGAGATTAAACATAAAATAACTTTATCATTTTTACTCTAATAAGATAATAATCAATATACTTGCTTAGGTATTAACGCTGGGCTTTGCAAACAGTTGCTAAAAGGAAGAAAGGAAGAAGGGAGAAATAGCACAGATAAGAGAAATCCCCTCAGTGCCACTGCTACAGAAGAGCATCTGCCCACAGCCACAGGCAGCAGTGCCTGCACATACTTAAACAGGAGTTAGAGAGCTCAGTTTTAAAGATGTGCAAAAGCTTTAAGTAAAACAGTGTAAAACAAAAATATAAATTTTGAACTTTATCTGAATTCTTCTGTGGAGGTTTTGAACAGATACTGGGAGGGGAGGAAGAGTTAAAAATATAGGTTACATGTCTTGACTTTTACACTTAGTTACCTCACATTTCTCTACATGTCTTTTGCAAGAAGCCAGGACACTGTGACCTGTGCTTTGGCTACCCCATTGCTCCTTCTAAACAAATTCTGACAAGTTATTAGCATCACATCTTGGCAGGGTTTGCCAGCACAGCTTTTTGTAGCTTCCAGTCATAACGGAACATGTGCCTACCATAATGGCCCTGCTGTTTGATCACGCTCATTTTTCTTGCCATGCACCTGAAGTAATATTTCTCCCTGTGGGTACTGCAATGGGAAAGTTTTCTTGACCTGCAAATCCTGAGCACAGACTCTCAGCAACAGTCATGTGGAATAATTTCCAACATACATGGAACATTAGATATATTTAACAGCTGATGTCATCACTGGTTAAGATTTTTAAAACTGTTATTCAGTTTTCTGAGCTGACAGGAATCTTTAAGTGAGGTTTTAAGGCACTAAAAATTTTTTTCAAATTATAATTTTAGCCTATACTAATGCGTAGTTTTCATCATATGAACAGGTCTACTGAAGTTAATGGGACCATGCACACATGTGAAGTGATACATCTATTAGACATTAGTATTTACTTGTCATAATTTAGCTTTTTGAGTTAGTGGCTTTAGCAAAGACTCAAAAAAAAAACCCATTTAAAGTTTATTTTTTATGTTAATCTAACCTTGACTTAAATGCCTCAGTCTCATTTGTATTAAATATCTGCACTAAAAGAAAAATATATTTGTATTTACATTGTTTCATCTTCAGTCCCTAAAGAAACATTTACACCCAATAATTCAGCCAAATCTTTTCCTATAAATTATAGAAATCTTTATAAGAAAGGACTTTTATATGACTGTTAACAGTTTCCAGCATATGCAAAAATTAATTTATCTACATTATCTCTCTACTCTGTTTGGCTGAAACCAAACACTTACCAACAATGCTGTCAAAGAAAGCTCCTCGAAGATGCCAGTCATTCTTATCATTTAAGAAAGTGATCATATGAGACAAAAGAACATCATTGGCTTTCTGACGTCCAAAAAAGACACAGAGACGTGTTATTCCATTTTCCATCAGTGTTTGTTTCACAATATTTTCTGGGTCACTTAGCAAAGTCACAACTTTCTGCTGCACCATTTCATGCAAGGCTTGCAACTCTGCAAGAGACAACAGGATGAACATTTGGGTTGGCGAGGAACAATATGTGCATGTGTACTATCTGCTGCTAAAGGAGTTACACTGACAGGTCATCCTGAAGAACACGTGACCCAGTAAGATGGGCAATGCAACAGAACCTCAACAATTCCAACGACTGGCTTACCAAAGACTTCAGACTAAGCATGAGGTGGTGGGAAAGCCAAAGAGTATAGAAATGTGAGACATTCTTACCAGATCAATATATTCTAAACTTGTCATAACTTCAGCTAAGATGATCCAGCTCGTTATATATATAGGTGAAATGCAGACGTGAAGAAGCATCAGAACGAGTCAGCAGCAATGCAACAAAATGCTTCAAGGCAATTCTGGTTTGGTATGTTTATTTGACTATCAGTTTCAAAATTTGTGAACCAGCAACAGATCAAGAGTATATTTTTAGTTAGGTAGATAGATTGGCTTCATTAAGGATACAGAGAGGAATAAACAATACTTGAAAAAGTGAGTACTTCCAATTTCATTAAATATCAGCAGTTACCCTAATGATACCAAAGAAAAATTTGAAGATGACCTTGCCCATGGCTTCTACTCCATGATGTGACTAGAGAAATATTTATATTAAATGGAAATAACAGAGTTGTTAATGCACTGGCTGTTATTGAAAGCTGTACAAGGGAGGTTCTCAAACACATAGCAAAAAATTTCAGCTATTGCTGTCCCAGCTTTGCAGGGGTGATTACCATTTGCCTGCAGTCAGAAGACCAGCTAATTTGCTTTCTATTATGACTCGTCTGTCAGTCACATGAAAAAGTTGCCTTCTGGCTTCAAATTTCTCATGCTTGGTTTCTAAAAGGGTAAAAAGAATAGAACTGTTCAAACTTCTTTCTTCCTTGCATTACTTCTTTCAGAAGGATAGGGGACAGTATTTCTCAGAAATACAGCCGGTACAATCGGGCTTCCTCTCTCACTCCTCAGCAGTTCTGAGCACCTCATGCTTTATGTGAAGGAACTTGAAGGGGATTTTTTATGTTTGGTTTTGGTATGTTTGGGTTTGTTCTTTTTTTTTTTTAAAGTATTATCCTGCAACTAGTTAAGAGATAATTGACACATGCCTTTTTCCCTATGAAATGGAGTATGTGGGGAATGTTTACCAATTATGATTAGTCACAGATTGATCTACTTAGCCCAAAAGAGAAATGATAGTTTTTAACCACAACCTCTTCCCAGCTTAGAAGACTTGCCCGGCATTGTTCTGGAAATCTATACATCACTAAAAGGCACTGGAGCTGACACACAGGTCACTTATTACCATCCCTCCTTCCCAAAGGAAAGAAAAAGAAAAGCCATCCTTAGGATTTTAACTTATTCCCTGTACTACAGTTACAACAGCACAGATAGCAGTGTTACTGCCCAATGGCATCCATACATTCAGCACCTTCAGGCAAAAAAATAGACCAGAATTGCAAGGCATAGGAACAGAAAAGGAGTAACGACTGAAAAATACAGTACTATGACTATGCTAGAATTTGACAGGTTTTTCAAAGCTAACGCTGCCTGCCACTTCAATGGAAGTGGTATTTGGAACACAGCCATGTTTTGCAGCTGACTTGTTTACGGTACTGCGAGTGAAACTGGATATGCAACCAGGCAGCCAGCACCACAGTCAAATACCTTGAGAACTTTTGGAGAAGAAAAGTGTGCTCATTTACATACTTTTTTGTCTTTCACAATGTTCAGAACAGAGGTGTTTGTTTCCGCATGAAGCTGTAACACACACGCTTTGATACTGGTCGAAGCAAAGCATTCCTCCCATTTAATAGGAAGGCTAAGCTTTAAGAGATGAGGAAGACCAGTGCTAACTCGGAGCTTTCGCCCATGTTTTGCTATTATAAGCAGGCAACGTAAGTAGAAGTGACGTTACCTGTGTCATAGTTATCACTAGGGTGAGATGTTTCATCCATTTCTTCACCATTTGGTTCATTTTCCATATTCAGATTTTTCAGCTGTACTAACTCCAGAAATCTCAGAGCTGTTTCTGCCAACAATGCTATGTTTTCTGGAAAGGAAAACATTTTGGTTAAGAATTGCTCTACTTTGCCAATTTACATCAGTCTGATGATCCCCCTGATGAGAGATTATAACCGCTGACAATACCAGTCGTGATGGGCACATGGGATTGAAATCACACAACATGCTCGGGTCAACCCAATTCTGTTGACCCTGACACCAGCAAAGCTACCAAGTACATCAAATCACACAGTACTTTTGTCATATAAACAAGTGGAAAAACTGTAAGGATATCAAGTGTAACAGGGACTAATTTCAGTCTTCTATAACTAGCCCTAAATGCCACATAATCTCAGTTTAATGACTAAATAACTTGATAGAACTTAAAGGCCAATTAACTTGAATTAACTAACATGGCCACGTGGTAGACTGCAACGAAACAACGACGACAGACCACCAAGCCAGGATACGTACCCTAGGGAATAACAACAGGGTTACCCTGGAGGGCTGGATTCCACTTTTAGAACATTTGTCCCCATACCTATCCACGCAATTTGGCACTGTTCAGCACTGTTTGGAAGCTGCTGAAGCAACTCAGGCTATATTATATGGGTCAGGCCACTGCTGGCACAGGAATAACCCCATCGAGGCAGAAGTCCCACGTAAGCAGCCATTCTGAGTGTCATCCAAGACAACAGCAGCATGCCAGTGGAGCCTGTCCACAGCCCAGATCAAATCCTGTAAGTCACCAGTCTGACCACTTCCAAAAAGTGTGCTGTAGTAACACAAGTTAACTCAGGTGTTAGACTACCTTTAAATACATATATATATATATACACACACACATATATTTATTTGAAATTTAAATTGCTCTCTTAAAAGAGAAGCTATGTGAAATTAAGGAAACTTAATCAGTCTTAACCACTACAGTTCAAGTAACTTTTTCAAATTTCAGAACATATTGTAGCTGTACTCAGTTTGAAAATAAAGTCAAACCACTGAACACAGAGAGAACCTCTGTGTAAGCAGATGCAACTGGCATCTATGAGTACTGAGATCCGTAGCCTTTTTGCACTTGCAGAAAACGAGACTGCATTTTGTTTCTTCCATTTCAGCTTAATTAACAAGTTCAGCTTTATATTGGTTCATTTAAAAATTAATTATTAATAGACTATAATTTTACAAGATTTGGGGTTTTTTTTCTAAACTACAAATAAAAGTGAGGCATAAAAAAAATGATTCTTTAATACAGCCCTAAATGTGGAAGATCAAACTGACCAAAAGCAATTGGTTCTATTCATTAACTATACATTGTCTTCAATAATTAGTTTCATCAGCTTACTTAATAAACAAAAGAAAAACATCACCTGGGACATTTTCAACTGAATTCTGCATTTATAACTTAAAAAAAAAAAAAACCAAAAAAAAACCCCAAAACAAAACCCAAAACCAACACACTTAAAAATATGCTAGTCATAGCAAATCAGGGAACATGGTAAATGGCAAATATGGGCATGACTACAAAGTTTCTTCCTGAACCAGGCAGAACTCATATCTGAATAATGTACGAAGAAAATATCTGCTACAGTATAAGGCAGCCTATTACATAGCAAATAATGTAATTTCAGCCCCTGAATATCAAATTTCATTTTGTGGGGAAATAACTCTGAAGCATAGCAACACACTGATGCTTTAAGTTAGTTCCACATTTATTCAGTTCAATCAGCCCACTCTAAGCAAACAAGCTGAGCCAATGAAATGTCAAGTAAGATAAATTAATAAAAGCAGCAAAGGGTGGGCAAACTCAGAAAGCCCTGTTCACATACTTAGCTACATAAAGACCGCTTAGACAAGTACTTTTCTTTGTTACGCTCTTGCTTATCCAGGGAATAAAGCCAGGGCTGCTTCCCTGAGCATAAGGCTCTAAACTCTGACCCCTTACCTTTGCTGTGGGCAGACCTGCTGTGTGCTACATCCAGGCCCTAGCCCACAGCACACGTACACATTCTGCAAGTTGCTTTTACATGCAGAACTACAGAGAAGAATAAATGTTAATTAAAAAAATAGTTAATTCATCTAGCAGAGAGCAAACACATTTTGTCAACTATTTAAAATGTAATTATTTACTCTGTGTACAGATCCACACTGGAAACTCATCTGTTCATATAAGTCAACTCATTAAGTTGCTACCACCACCTGCACCAGTTAGCTTAAGTGAATACAGGTGTCTTTACCTGCAGCCATTTCTGAGACTTCTGGGGAGATTTACTGAAATAGAAACAGCAAGCTATGTGATGATTTTGAGTGGAGAAGAAAACAGTTAAGGAAATACAGAAAAGCCCAAGATTTGGAGTTTTGACAGGATTTCCTCTTACCAGCATACGCAAGTCTGACGATGGTGGCTTCATCCTGGGCCAAGTGTGCAATGCCTGGCAGAATGTATTCTGGGTAAATGTTAATATCATTGCGTGGCACCTCTTTGACGAGAGCAAGAACTTTAGTTAATGTCCTCACCGATTCTGCCCTCACCCTGGGCACAGAGTCGTTGCTGAAATGTAACAAATAAGGAGTAATACGATCCAGAAGAATCTCTACACTTAATCTTGGTGCTAAATGAAGAATCAATTCCAAAGCAGCCAGTTTTGAATCACAGTATTTGAGAGTCTGTAAACAGGAAGTTATCACAGACACTAGAATAACCAGCCCATTCTCTTTTGTCTCTCCCTCGGCTTTCTCTGTGCGGTCATGCCCACAGAGATTGTGAATGATGTTGTCCAGATCTTTACGTATGACCAATATACGCTCATCTGCCGATACAAACGTTTCCTTGGCAAACTGGGCCATGTAAGGCTGAAGGAAAGTGTAAAATATTTCGGGAAATGCATTGTTACGTTGCTGTTTCAAATAATCTTCAGCTGCTAAACGTTTATCTGGCTCGCGATGGACCATCTGAGTGACCTTGAGAAAGGCAGAAGTAGGAGGGAGCGGGAGAGAAAGATTAAAGGTTTAGACATTTGTAATACAAAAAAACCCAAAAAACCAAAACCCAAACAATAAGCAATTTGTCACCAAAGTAGGTGAAATAAACTACAAACAGACCACACAAATGGTTCTAATGCTGTAGTCCACCCTTACCAGTTCTCTGATACTGCAGTCTTCGATTTTGTTTAGGACTTGATCAGGGGAAAAGAGGCCATTTCTGTAAGCCAAAAGCTGAGATAAATCAAACAAGGGTACGCCTTCTGTGAAGAGCTCTGCTATTACACAGCCTGGGGAGCAAAACAATAAAAGTCAAATATGTCAGAGGATTATAAGCAGACACTTTAACTTTGCTTTCTATATGCAGACAAGAACAAACCCTACACGACCCTTAGCTCGATTAAAAATAAGGCAAATGAGTTGCCAAATTAACGTGCAGAAAGGAGATAGCATCTCAAGCTCCAAAAACTGGCTTTTACACTTGATCCCTGAAATATCTCCCAAGTATTTTATTTCAAACATGCCAACAGCAGAGGAGTTTGCAATTAGGAAACATGAGGCAGTGACTTCAGCCACCTGCCAGCTGAGAAATACACCACCAGAAAAGGAACCCACATCACTGTCACTAGGAAGAAGACTGCCAGTAAGTCAGCATGGATCGGGCAGTAGGTCAAGACTAAGGAGCCCTTCTACAGAAGGTAAAGAAATAACCCTACATCCGCAGTGATGCTGGGAGACAGCATATCTTCACTCACACAAGCTCATAAGCACAGTGAGAAATAACATGATTGCCAAACACAGTCTCTCCTGCTGTGTACATGACACACGTTCTCTTCAAAAGTCCCACTCCTCCAGTTTGCTCCCAATGGTCAGCATCTTGCTTTATCAGTGGGGTGCCCTGGAAGTTTGGCCATAAAAGCAGCTTGTAAAATGAAGTAACCATTACCTTTAAATTCAGATTTTCAATCACTTTAAGGAAGGGGGAAAAAAAAAAAAAAAAGGCCAAACTTATGGCATTCAAACTGCTCAAGACAAGCCCAAGACTCAAGACGGCTCCCACAGTCGGCCTCTATCAAGTATTTGCGAGTGGGACTATGACAGGAGCTTATTTAGTTATCCAACGTCCTGCCTGTGGGGAAAATTTAATGAGAAGGGGCTTCTAAAGCCAATATTGCCAAACTGCTCTGAAAGCTGGCTCAGTCCCCAGGCAGCTGGATCTTAGGTGAACCACCGACTGGTTCCTCCTCTTGGGTCCCATGAGGCATAAGTTAGGCATCCCCAGAACCTCAGCCATGAGAAAATGATGGTCTGTGGCTTGCAGAACCATCTCTTTCCCAGGGCAGAGTTGAGCCATAACAGAACAGTTTGTGATTTCCCTCCTCAGATAACATGGTAATGCACTTAAGTTACGTAGCTTACTGTACTGTGTCTGTACTTTTCCTGTGAATGAAAGGTTTGGGGTTGGGTCTTATGCTTAAAATAAGCAAGTTTTCCCACGTGCTGTTCTCTAAGCCCACTGTAAAAAAAAAAAAAAAAACCAAAACCCCCCCCCCCCCAAATAAGCTTTTCTGCACCCTGACACACAATCATAAACAACACCCTGGTCTCTCCTGATGGCTCCAAGTACCTGCGGAAAAGATATCCATTGCACGTTTTAACTCCCCTCTTGTTCGCTGATTGCTGTTTGCCAAGTCTACCAAAGGAGTTGAAGGGTCCCGCATGTTTTCCAACTCTGTAGCAAACATACTGCCATCAACAAAGCGCTCGGGAGCGATGTAACACGTTCTCCTCCGTGATGTGTCAAAGAAATAATTGAAGTCAGCGGGATTGTCTTCAGGAAGATAAGTTGGTTTAAAACTGGCAAAGTCAGTTAGAAGAACCCAGTTCCAGCTGGTCACCATGATGTTCTCTGTTTTAATGTCCCCATGGCGGACTCCGGATTTGTGCGCTTGGTCCACCGCGGTAAGGATCTGGAAAGCGATCCACCTTTTTTCGATGTTGTTCAGGAACGGCCTGGTACTAATCCGATCATAAAGGTTGTCCCGTACGTACTGTCTGAAAAGCATCGCGGCCTTCTCGGACAGGGTGGCCTTCTGGAAGGGAAGGCAGTTCTGTGCCGAGTGTAACCTTATCTTCAGCTCCTCCAGCTCTTGCTTGTAGCTCGTCAGGGGTAAGGTCGGATCCTGAATGGCAAACACCTTCACGACCACCAGCCCCTCCCGGTGCTTCGCTCGGGCGACCTTGAAGAAGCGGGTGCTGCCCAGGCTCTTGTCGTATTCGAAGTCGTGGATGTCCGAGAAGTAGCTGTCCACCGAGAGGATCTGCGAGGGGGCGATGCCAGCCAGCTGGTTCCCCATGGCGGCACCTCCTCCCGGCCACGGGCACCGCAGCGGGGCTCTCCGCCGTCAGCCTGGGGAGAAACACAAGGCGTATCGCAGGCCGGCCGCAGCCAGGGGTCGCCTCCGCTGCCCCGCCAGCCC
>WAAD01030116.1:0-31226 GCA_013389945.1 Fregata magnificens | reverse complement strand
GTGAGCTCACATCCTGCGCCGCCGGCCCGCCCGGCCTGCGGGCGGCCCCCGCAGCGCGTAAAGGAAGGAGTTTTGGGGTGATGCCTGCCTCAGTGGCGTAATTGCGGCTCTTCCCGGGGTCTGGGCTGGTTGTCTTCTGATGAACTCCTTTCTTTGCTGGTCCTGTTCCCTGGAAGGGCTGCTGCTTCTTCTTCTGTGCTTTGTAGTGGGAAGAGGATGCGACGGTAGCACTAACAGTCGTGTGTTCAGCCGCTTTCTAAGTTATTTTTGTCTCGTTGTTCAGCGATACCAAGGAGGAGCTGAGGGGGGGTACAGCGTACCTACTTCTGTGAGCTTGGTACTGAGGCAGCGCACGCTGCGCGGGGCAGAAGGTGCCGGGAGGAGGTCGGGCGTGTTGGTAGAACCGGCCTTAGATGCATCAGTCAGGACCTTCTCTCGGCCGAGCAAAGAGGAGAACAGCTGCCATGCTTCCTTCTCAGGATGCTTAGCATTAGACGCCTGTCAGGAGAAGGTTTTTTTAGATGACTCCACTACTAGGTTGGTCCTGACAGGGTTTCCTATGAGAAAAAGGCTTTTCGTAGCAAACTCGCAGTGAAACAAAAAGGGGGCCTTATTGGTTGATCTGAAAGTGCTTGAGAGCAGGGAGAAGCCCGGGGCAGAGTTTGCTTGTCCTTCCCTTTGCTTTTTGCCTTTGCCGTGTTGTTTCTTTGCTACCTGTAACACATTACTAAAGAAGGTGATACGTGGGTCCCCTACACCAGCGCCTGTATGATCAAAACTTACCCAAATAGATGATTTCCACCAGCCGTGCATGAGGTGACTTAATCACGTTGTCTCCAGAGTGGTTCGGGTTGTGCTAGCGCGGGCTTACTGCCAGCAGCAATCGACACCTGGAGGTTCAGCATGTCCCAGGGCAGAAATCTTAGCCCAGGCCTAGAGTTACAGCTAGGGCTAGGACTAGGGCGAGGAGAGTGAGAAGTAGGAAACCTATTGGCATTAGATGGGTGCCTAGGCACCATTCCTTCTAGAGTTGTAGCTTGCTGTTGTGCCCTTCTTTTCCCCTTGGGATGCCATGATCTGGACATAACTGTTCCACTCGCAACACCTTTACTTGGATGGCAGGCAGGGTGTGCATCAAGTGCTGCCAAAGGGGATCTGGAAGAGAAGGAAAATTGAGTCAATTTTCTGCTCTGCTTGTAGCTTGGCAGGTTGGCTTCATGCTGTAACCCTGATGCTCTTGACCCCCACTGTTGAGCTCCTCTCATAGTCGGTAGAGAAGGGAACGTGGAGTTGTGACTCCTGCGCTCCCTTTTTGACTTTGAAACAGACAGTAAGCTAATGGTACCCTGTTCCGATCACTCCTAATCACCTAAAACTTCATCCCCTCCTTTTAGGGCATAACATGGGTGGAGACAGCTGTGTGGGGAGAAAACTGAGTGGCGGCTGAAAGTCTGTGGCTAAGTTGGACATTGATTGTCTTGTAAGTCTGTAAGTGGGTAATCAGAAAATCTCTATGGGCTTGGCTGCAAAACAATTATATAGGGGTTGTTCTCTCTAATGGAAAAAGTTAATGGATTTAAAGCAGAAAGATTTTCTCGGTTGAGTCAGATGCATGGAGCACGAATTCAGAAGAAAATACCTGAGGCCGTTTAGTAAGCATAAATCCCGTAAAAGCAACTTTATGCTCTGGCTGTGTGTTCAGTGAAGAACAGAACCTGTATTCATGCTGCAGCTTGCTTCCTGCTCAAATTATTGAACTGTGTAGCTACAGCAGCCCCTAGTTAAGGTTTTGAAACTGGCGGGGTTTGTTTGGAAGAAGGCCAGCCCACCCTGGTGATGTGCCTCTCGTGCTCTTTGAACAGGAAACACGTTACTGCTAACAATGTAAGAGCCTAGACCTTCCAAAACAGAGCGCACGAGTGCTTATGCTTCCCCTGCGACTGAGCACCCATGTCAGTTGCAAATGGATGCCAGAGACCGTGTAGTCAAGCTCCAGACTCAGCTGGAGAGGAGCATCTGTCAGCCCCTGCGGCTTAGCTGTGCTGTCCTCCCTTTCCTCACAGGAGATGAGTTTTCAAAGGTAAGAGTGTAAGGCTTTTCAATACTGAGGGCTTTTTGTAACTCCTGTAAGCAGACTTTGCTCCCAGCTAAGCCGTTAGTTACTGTCTCCTAGCTAAGATGTATTGTCTGTGCACATGGTCGTGCTGGGCTAGAGTCACAGTTCAAGCCAGTTTTTCAACCACTTGTCTTATGGTGAGAGCCTCTGCAGTACTGCCAGGCATACAGCATGAGCGGGCAGAGGTGCCGAGACAAAAATAGTGGCACATTTTCATGCACTGTAATTGGAGTTAATTCTAGTTAACCTAAACTGGCCACAACAAATGGAGAGGATGCATTTGTGGCTTCATAGCAATAAAACAGAAAAAAGAGCGACTTGTGTGTATGCTCTCCTACTACCATTCCTCCCCTTTCTAAGTTATATACTGTTTAGCTGCTCCTCCAAATTGAAAACTAATAGAAGGGAAAACCTATCATTTCATTGTTGCATCTTTGGTCCACGTTTATTCAGGTGTATACAAGAAGCAAAAGAGACACTTAGTGGTGGCTGTTGAGTATGCTGAAGTTAATGGAAATGAAATAAGCTGTCAAATACATTGCCATCTTTTTTCCCTGTTGCCCAAATCTGATTCCCTTCTAAAGCAAACATCCATGGGTACCTATGCAAACTGTTTTGCCTTTCATCGTGTCTTGAAAATGTCAGAACTCTGCTGCTTCTGTGGAGCTGAGCTTAGATACAGAAAAGCAAAAACATTATGGTACCAGTAATCTCATTTAAATCGTGGGTGAGGATTGGAAATATCATGGAAACTCCTTGTGCTCAGTGCTGTGTCCTATGGACCTCCTGCCCTAGTACCAAGAATTTACTCCATACGCAGAAACAAGTGGGAAGGGGCCAACATGCACTTTCTTTAAAAATAGCGGGTTGTCTGTAACAGTGGGAAGAATTATGTCTCTGAACTGCAAAAAGTGCTAGTGCAAGATACTGCAAAAAACAGTGGGGCTGTTGTTTGGCAAGCTTAAAATCTTCGTCGTTGTGGAGCGTGGAACTGATCAAGAATGCCTAATGCAATGCTTATTAGCCTACTCTCCTATAGATAAAAGGCTCAGATTAATCACAGTCAGCCAGACTGTTTGTGCTTTGGGGTGTTTGTGTATGTGTCCCTTCCAGCTCTTTAACCTACTAGCTGATTTCTGCCAAAGTTGAGAGAGATGCAGTTTCTAAAAATCAAACTTCTTAAAATGGGGAAGACAAAAAACCCCCTCTGTTGGTGTCCTGGCTGGGCACCTGCTCTGACTTCCCAGGATTTTGCTGACAGAGAATCCCCAGGGCAGTCGGATCTTTTCCATGTCTCAGCTGTGGGAAGAACTTCAAGGAAGTATGAGCTCTTGTTGGACAGCAGAGTTGATCAACCAGGAGAGGCAACTCTGTAGGAAACCCCATTTCAGTAATTCCAGGGCTTATGGAGGTATTCACGTTGTCTGAAACCAAAACTGCTTTGGAAGAAAAAAATAGATTTAATGGATCTCCACTCTAAAGCATCTTGGAATAAGGGCAAAGCTTCTGAAACTCTCAAATTCGTATGTTTTACTGAAAAGGTCTTAGGAGGTTTTCATTTAAATGATTCTTTATGTCAGTGTTTTGGATCATTTTTTGCTTTTAAAAAGGTTTATTAATATATCAGTTGACTTTATCTGAATGGCGCTTCTTTCATTACTAATTTGTAAAGGGATACAAAATTTGTGCATCTCACGCCGGATTAGTACTTGTAAACATTTTAAAACCTTCTGCAGCACCATTCTGCTCTATTAAAGCTTCTGACAGTCTATCCTGCTGATTTATTACAGCTTCACCGCATGCGATATGGCAGTGATCCCAGGGACTTACATGGGTGAGAGAAATGGTTTACAGAATACTTTCTTTAAAAGCACCTAAAGCAGGAGGATTGCCTGAAGTTTAGTCTCCAGACTGACATACTGACAGATTTGTTCCCTAGTCATGTGCTAATTGTTTTGGAATGAGAATCACTCGTTCCTGGATGCTTCTACCAAAGCAGCATGTACAAAATTAATTTCACAAAACTCAGTGAGAGACCATATGGAAGAGGAAAGTGATATTTATTTTAAACAAAGTTGATTTCAGTCACTAACACATTGTGTTACAGATATCACTGCCTTGCACTCCCACACCACGTACTCGGAAGCATCAAGACGTGTGTGATACTTACACATGCGCTTTTCTGTTAATGTTTCATTCAGGCCAAGTTTAGTGTTTCTGATATAATCTCTACAAGCCACATAAGTTAAATTGTACTAGCATACATTCCCGCTGTTAGGTTATACTAGTGCAATTTTCTTCTGCATCTGCGGCTACCTTTAACTTTGGGGATTAAAAAGAAAAAGCAGGAAATTGTAAAATCAAGCTTTATTATACCCTAAACATACTTGTAAGCTGTTGATAGTGCTTACCAACCACCCCCTTGCAGCAAGAGTAGAGCAGGAAGAATGTTTTGCTTTTTGTTTTACAGAAATGTGGAAATTTATGGGGAGAAATTTCAGCCCATTTTGAGCTTCAAGTGAAAGTTTGGTAACTCTTTAACCGCAAGGACTAACTGATGTAATTTTCCCCCTTCCTACATTTGAGTCTTCTGCCTGAGACTCAGAAATGGCTCTTCTGTATTAGTCACAAGTCAGGTAATGGCCATCTTTTCTTGGCCTAAGTCAGCTCCGATGCCAGCCAAACACCTTATGCTCTTTTTTTTTTTTTTTTTTTTTTTTTTTTTAAGACTATGACTAGCCTTCCTTAGAAATCCTGGGTACAAAACCAAAACGGTGCTCTTAGGCAGTGCCTCCCTGAATACATATTTAACGTGTCCTTCGATAAAAATACCACCCCCCTGCTAAATGAGCTGATCTTAGCGAGCCCTGAACCTGCAGGCGCAGCCTGGGAGAGAGCCGGGCCCAGGCGTTAAGCCGGGCCCAGGCGTTAAGCCCGGCCCAGGCGTTAAGCCCGCCGTGGCCGCTGGGTGGCAGCGCTCCCCCTCCGCGCTGCTCTGGCTGGACCAGCCGGCGCTTCAGGGCACGCCAGGCCTCAGGGGCTCCCGTCTAGCAACGACCTCTCTGAAATGTTAAGTCTTGCCAAGCAAGCAGATCTGCTGGAGTCATATTTTGTACGATGATTAGAATTTTGGAAAGACTAACAGAGTAGCTAGCACATTTTGCAAGTCTGTTTGTATGGGCAGATCTTATGGAAAGCGGAGACCTTCCGAAAATAATTGTAATGCACAGTTTCCAGGGCTTTGGCTTCCCATGCCCCACTTGTTCCTGTCTCAGCAGGAAATAATTTTACCAAGAGATAGAGGGGACTGTTCAAGCATCTGCTGACAAAAGGCTGAGTATTATGTTGTAAATGCATGTGCTTATTAAACTGTCCTTTGCTGGAATTTTAGAGGCAAAAGATAGCACAGAACTGGGGTTGAACATAAAATTTCCAAGCAAAGAACAGCAAGCAGGTTCTGCTTGCTGTGAAATCTGGATCAAATTAAAAGTGGTTCCTCCCTTGCAAGGGAGATGATGATATGAGTGTGAGCTCTTTGAAAACAGGTACAGTTTGGAGAAAGCCTACTGAGGTAACTCAGTTGTTAAGCAGAGTCAGCTTGCCTGGCACACAACTGGCAGGAGAATTTGAATGGCAACATCTGGGGAGGCGATGCAGGGCTGGGAACATCTGTTTGGCCAGTGGTGTTAGTTATGGGAATGTCAGGGAAGTGGGCAGTGAAATAGTTATGGCCAGTCCCACAACTGAGTATGACAGTTCCCCTCCAGACCCATGTGTGAGAGCAACCACTGTGGTACTGGGTTTGTCCCCGTGAGAAAAGAGCGGGAACAGAATCGCTGCTCTTCATGATCTCCTCATGTGGACATACAGTATTAAAAATGGTTGCATGTTGTTCTTTCAATGACAACTCCTGGCAGAGGCAGCAGCAGTCATGTTTATATTGTGATATCAAAGAGTCCCCTTTCTCCTCCACTCTTACCTTTCCTCACTGAAACACTAAAATATCAGGGAAATCCACTCCTAGAGTCTTCTGTCTCGCTGGAGTCGGCCGTTATGTTTAGCTCTAAATCCCAGTCTGAATACAACATCTAATATTGTCAAAGATTTTGGTTATTCAAATTTGAGAGGAAAATAGTTGATTCAGGCCCGTCTTTAGTAAATGATCTGTTATCAGATGCCTGGGATAGTTAGACATATCAGATGCATAATTACATACCTCAGTGCAATATTAAGTTGTTAGTCATTCTTGCTTTATGGCGAAATACAAGGCAGTTTCTGTTTTTGATTAGCATCTCCATTACCCGCTCTTAGTAAATAGTGTTGCTTTTTTTTTTACTAGAAATTTGCACGCATCTTCACCTTCCACACAATCTAGTTATCCAGCCTGCTTTGATGTATGCTGCAACTAATAAATGAGCAGCTGCCATGGCTACTGTAGCCACACATATACAAAGAAAAGCTCTTCAGCTTTTAAGGAGTGGCTGGAGGAAGGTAATTAACCATGGTTTCACTCCTTGCACACAAAGCACGTGGAAAGAAACGCACTGGGCTTCCCTGTGGGTTTTGCTTTTATGAGCACATACTTCAAGGATTGCAACATTGCTGCCATTTCTGGGTACAGCAAGAGAGTAAGAAAAAGCAAGGCTGAGTGCTACAACGCTCAACAGAATTCTCGCTAGCAAATCCAGTTATAATTAAGCTGGCGATAACAAAGGGGTCTTGAAAATAATAGCAGATTCATCTTTGGAGAACTTCCTTCTGCTTCCTTTCCCCCATTTTCAGGCTTTTCTCCTTCGCTCTATTCTCTCCACTGCTTCAAGAAAAGCACTTCTAATGCATCCAGGAGTGGGAGGGTGTTCACCAAAAGATTTTGCAACTTCTCTGAGCTCTTCGCTTTTTTCATATCGATGCATTGTCATTTATGCATCTTAATACGCCGGTCCTGTATTTTTAAAGAATCCCTGATATTATAGAGCTATTAAAAATCACTTTTTTAACATGCAGGGTAAATCACATTCTCCTATGAAGCAGATTATTATTTGTCTGTCAGCTCACAGTAAGAGGTCTGGTTTCTGCCCACCGACTTCACTGGGAAGTTCTCAGTTGCCTCTGATGAGGGAAAAATTGGGTCCAAGAGTGTTAAATTATATCTTCTCCAGCATAGAAGAGCATACCCAGGCTTTCAGCCGTATCACTCTATTTGCAAACACCAGTGAAATTCTTTTTTGGTCTCACTGAGCCACGATAACATGATAGTCTCTTAGAGCTATAGACTGGATTTCAGGACAGAAATTGCTGCTACCAGGTAGTTTGAATTCTTGTAGATAGAGGCAAAAATTCAGCCAGAAACTTGCTGCAAACCTGTACGTCCTGCTTGAGCTGTAGGCCAAGAATTGCAGCCTCTTTATCTCAGTAACAAAAACCCCTTACCAGGAAAGGTACTGGTATTAGTTTATTGGAGGGTATTTTCTCTCTGTATCTCTCTCATGTCCCATTCAGAGCTTACTGTTCCTTACTTCACTTGTCTCTGAAATTCAAAACCATTAGTGGTTGCTCTTTAAAGGACAACAATAATTTTAAGTTGCTATAAAACTAATCTGAAGCTGAAGTTGCATTTTCATTCAGTTCTTCTAGTATATTGCAAAGTGTTTGGGGCTTTGAGCCAAGCATTCGTATAAATCAGAATAAATACTTGGCTGACTTACCTGGGCATCTTCCTTCAGCAATCTGTTTCTAGCTCATGGTTTGGCCTTCTTTGCAGCTGGGATACCTGTTTATTTTCTGATGTGGCTGAGTGGGATGTTTTGTTGTCCTTCTGTTGCTTTTAACTGATTTATGTCTCTCTTAAACTTTCGGACAGTGTTCAGGTAGCAGGTGAAGTGAAATAGTCCTCTTAGCATCTTTGAAAAATAATACTTTGAAGAGCAGCAGAGAGCAACCTAGAGGGAAAATATTTCCCATGGGACTTGCAGGTTTTGGGGTGGTTGTGTTTGCAGCCCTGGATCGTTTAGAGAATCTCTCAGCATGCACGCTGCAGATCACCAGAAAAAAAAAAAAAGCAAAATGAGAAGCTAAACAACTGGATTTTCTACTGTAGTAGCATCCACTGTCTGACCAATACAGTCACTTTGAAAAACAGTGTATTGCAACTCATCCTGGTCAAAATCTGAGTAGTGAAAGAATAGTGAGAGTGAGCTGGGGGGTAGGCAGTGCATCTACGTGGCTCAGTGCTGGCAAACTCGCTCCAGCTATGAGACTGGAAAGAGATTTCAAGCTGCTTTTGGGCCATACTTTTGCTGCGAAGCCAGCTAATGGCAAAAATATAGTAGGAAGGACCACTTGGGGAGTTATGGCAGATAATTAAGAAACGTGCCTTTGTAAGGAAATGGCACTTCTTTGCACCACGGAGCCAGGCACAATCCTTGTCCTTGTGCTCTTTGAATACAAGGCCAGCTTCTGCCTTGTACAAGAGCAGGGTTGACTGTCTCAAAACATTTGCAGAGCAGCAAAGCACAGGCAGGGCCCACTCTCCCCCATGTGCTGCAGCTCAGCTGGCACAGCAGCACTGTATGAGGAAAACATATTTTCTTCCTTCTGTAAAAAGCCCATTGCATTAGAAGCAGCAGGATGAATTCTGCTATGCTTCCATTTTAAACTAATTGTGTGTTCGGGTATACACAAGATATAATTTTAAAGCAAGATTTTTCATTCCCAGCCTGCAAAAGATTCCATTTTCCAGCTGCTGGAAAACATCATGAGCTGATCCTGTAATGAACTCTCTCATGTAAGAATTGCCTCATTACCATTAAGTGTTGCCAGCTCTTAGATTTGTGTTCTGCTTCATAAATTACAAAAAGCAGCTCAATGTAGTTAGGAGCTATTTCCCTGTTTTAAAAGGAACCAGAGTCTATTCCAGGACCCAAGCCAGATCCCTTACAGTTTAAATGAAGACAGATTGCCATGAGCTTATTTCAAAAGATGAAGGAAAAGTTTAAGCAGAGCAATTTTTTTCTTTTTTTTTTTTTTTTACTTTTTTTTTTTTTTTTTTTTAAGGTACAATAATTTGTGCTTTTTGTGTTTTTGAAGAACAGTGAATAAGCCCGGCAAAATTACACTATTGTATGCGCCCACTAGTCAAGTATTAACATTATAATCAATTTTTTTCCTTGGCAGAAGGCAATAAAGGGTCAGAATCCATTCTCCCTGATTCTACACACCAACTCCATAGGGTTCAATTCACTCCAAACCAAGGTGTAGCTGCTTTGGATGGACTAATGATGACGTCTGGAAGGCTTCTCCCTTCAGTTGTTAATTTGAATATAATTCAGGTCAATGTTGACCACTTTAGGTCAGCTCTGTGTTGCCTGACTTCTGTAAAACAATGAAAATCTCTTCTAAATGGTGATGGGTGGTTACTGCAACTTTTCACGTTTATTGGCAGCCTGAAGTACTGAATAGGAAAAGGAGGCAATTTTCCTTTCTTACTTAGAAAGATATAGGCAGAGCAGCACAACAAATTTGTACTGTTATTCATGTTGCGTATGCCCATAAGACATAGAATGGAATTTGCTACAGGCTGCAAAAGTACTTCACAAAAATAAATTCGCCAAGGAGAACACCAATTCTGAACTGCGTACCTTCCAAATATCTGGGAAATCCGCCTGGGCAACACAGTAGGTTGGATCTTAGTGGACAGTGTTACATGCATGTTGGATTTAACCTACAAATCTTTCCCAAAGGAGCTGGAGAATGGAAAAAAACTATAATGCAGTTGAGCATTTGCCATTTGCCATTAAAAACTGGCTGCTTCCAGCATGTCCAGGCAGATTTAAACAGATGAAAGGGTCAACTAAACAATGATTGTATATGTACATAAATTAAGACATGAGAGCTTCCAGTAATTTATTTTATCTATTAAAATGCTGCTGTGATTCTGACTTTGAGAAAGGAAATGCCTTAGAAGGATCAGAAGACAGTATCCCATGGCAAACAACCAAAATTGGATGAGTTCAAAGATGCAAGAGGATAGGTATTCAGTCTGTTCAAGGGGGAGCATGCAGCTGTGTCCTAATAAAAAGAAACAAATGAATTTATTTGATCTCCTACAGTTGTTTCCTTCATCATCTATGCGAGAGAGCATTTTTTAATGCTATGACTTCTTTCTTTCATAATGTCTTTCAAAACAAGGCCTAGTGTCAAGAACCCCTTCTCTTCCAGCGTTAGCCCTGTCATTTGGCTATTAGTGTGTTCACTATATAGGATCCCTCCTGCACTGCTCCTGGAGAACTGCAAAGCAGTCGGGACAGCAGACCAGCCTGGAAGGCCATGGCTGGACCTGGGCTACTGGTTTCCCATGCGTGTTGGGCAGAGGTGTACAGAGAGGGAAAGCGCCAGGTCTGACATGACAGTGCTGGGAGAAGCTTCTAGTCTAGGTAACGCTTGCACCAGCAAACCGTTGGACTCTCCACAGGGAATTCTTTTATTATCTGAACCCAAAATGCAATTTTACTTGTCATGTCCTGAGTAGAAGTAGTGTACATACAGCACGCTGAAATTCCAAGTGTGGGTATATAAAAAATTTAACTGTTGTACCTTATTCAGCTGTCTCTTGGTGTTCCTCTCAGTTGAAAAAAAGTGGTTTTTCTTCCACTCTTTCCTCAGAAAACCTGTTAACAATTATCATTTCTTACTGCTAGAAGGGCTGAAAAATTTGGCATCTGAACGTCATCACCTTATGGTGTGTTGTACCTGAGCAAAAACTTACCCACACACTTCACAAAAGCAGGGTCCATGGAAGGAACAGTTGTAGCACTTTGAAGTGGTATTTATGCTGTCAATTCTCCTTCCATAAATGTTTTCAAATCAAGGGTTTAAATTAAGCACTCACATTAATCACGCTCAAACTAATCAGTGAATCGATTCCAAATCTGGCAGCCAGTCAGTGTTGAGACAAGATTTGCTGCACGTATACTCCCAAATTTTGTTTGCACGGTATTTTATTGCAAATATAAAAAGGCAAATGCAGTTGTCAATTATGAATGAAATCAAACCAGGATAAACTGAAGAACAAAACTGGTGTATATACCCTCAGCAACCTGTCAGTATGGACAAAACTACCCGTGAATTGACATCTAGTAGTTATTTGCTAGATCTTCTTGTAAATAATAAATCACCTTTTCTTTCTGCAAACAACATGAACCATGTTCATCGTTTGAGATTCTTTACTTTATTACAGCTTGGCAGGGAGTTCAGAAACTCAGAAGAAAATATTCAGGAGATCCTGTATAGTTTATATTAAGAGTCCATGCTGATCTTTTGTACATATGCCTTCCTATTTTACTAGAAAGTTTCCATAATTTTGTATTAGACAGGAAAGTCATGCTTTTCTACTTCTCTGGAGCATTTCCATACTGTAAGTATTCTGAAATATGATTTGAGTAACAAGAATCATAGAATGGTTTTGGTTGGAAGGGACCTTAAAGATCATCTAGGCCAACCCTCTGCCATGGGCAGGGACACCTTCCACTAGATCAGGTTGCTCAAAGCCCCATGCAGTCTGGCCTTGTGCACTTCCAATGGTGGGGCATCCGCAACTTCTCTGAGCAACCTGTTCCAATGTCTCACCACCCTCATCGTAAAAAATGTCTTCCTTATATCCAATCTAAATCTTCCCTCCTTCAGTTTAAAAGCATTTCCCCTTGTCCTATCACTACAGGAAGGCTGGAATATTTTTTACTCAAGTAATGCATACAGTTAGCTGTGTACTTTAGAAAGAAAGACATTTCCATCAGTGCTGTTACACTTTTACAGCTTGTGGAGCTGATGTGCCAAGGTGTAAATTTCTTCTCAGGAGTGGTCTGGCTCAACATGGGTCCTAAAAGAAACCATGGCAAAACAAGGGAAGAAAGACGAAAGGCTCGGGTGCAAAGAGCATACAGCCAACTCCCAAGCGACTGGAGAGCTTGAGTACAAAATAATCCTATTCCTCCTCTGAAGACAGTAACACACAGAAATCTGTCTTTGTAGCTAAAGGTGGCTACTTTCTAGCTTCGACATGCTTCAAAAAATTATTTCTGTGATGTAGCCGACAATAAGCGGCCATTATCTGATGAAGGCAGTGGTACCTTAAGAACCTCACTGAGTGATGCAGGGCTGGGCCTGCATGTTTACTCTAAAAAATGCCAAAATACAGGATGGCCCTGTGTAGGAAGGAAATTCCATATCCTCACTGGAAGAGTTTAGTGGCCAAAAAGAGGAAAACAAAAAATATAGCATGAAAGAAGAACTCTGAGGTTTAAGAAGCACAAAACAAAGTCTTGATGTTGTACCCCTTTCTCCCAGTCCTTTTTGTTATCCAAAATATACCTTCACAAATTAGAAACTTTGCTAGTAATGATTTTTTTCTGCATAAAAACCCTAGTAATGGGTTCTATTTTGTTATTTGTTGTCCTGGGCTGGCCAAGAGTATGCAGGGCAGAGCGTGCAGCACAGCCCCCTGCTTTGAGAACGGAGAAGCTGGGAATACAGAGGATTGCTGAGCCAGGGAGAAGACTCGGCAGGAAGGGGTTTGTGTTCAGGCACAGACCTCATGCTTTTTTCTTGGAGCTGTAGTGAGCATGGGGAGGGTGGACATGGAAGTGGGGGACAATGACACAGGCAGGGTTTTATTGCACTACGTCCACTTCATCTTTTGCCATAGCAGTAGAAAGCCTCTCGCCTCACGCTTTCAGGACAAGAGCCAGGGACATGAGTACCCTGGGGCAGGCGTAAGTGTTTCAAGAAAGATGAGGACCATCGTGTTCTTGCAGACCCTAAAAATCTCCACAGGAACAGCCAGGTTTGCCTTTAGGTCTTGAAATTACATGTGGGCTGCTGAAAGTAAAGCTACTCATTAACTGTTTATTAAATCCTTTCTAGAAGCAATTTATTCTTCTTCCTTTTTTTTTTTCTTTTTTTTTTATCTTCCTCTGTTTTTGTGGCGTGAAGATAACCTGCAGGGACAAATGGAAGCTGGGTTTATGCCCGTATTTCTAGAGTGGTTTGGATTGGTGGTGTATCACTGGAAAAAACAGCCATCCTAGCTGCTAGGCAATTTTAATAAGAATTTAGACACTTTTCCCTTATTTATTGTGGACTTCTTTTCTTAGTTTCTTATTTTCTTTTTCTTAATCTAAACATCCAGTTTATACATATATAATCACTTAATGTAAACAAAACATAGATTTCTTCCAATAGTGATTGTAACAATGATATAAAATTTAAAAGGAAGAAAAGCAGTCTGGTACACTAAAGAATCTATAATATCTGCTACATATCTTCTTCATTGCTCTAACCCTATACTCTTCAACATAGAAGCTGTTTTTCTAACTGAAAGACCTGCAGGAACACCACACCTGCACAGCTGATTAGCTAAAGCTAAGCAAATCTGAACGTTAATTCAGTAGAATCCTCTGAACTGGGAGACAGCCAACTCAATTAAACAGCTATCCTGATAAGGGGAGACAAAAATGCTTTTGAAAAGACTTGCCATAGCATAAAGTACCCACCAAAGTAAAACTACAGCAATAAGGAGATTTTTCACAGCATTTCATTTTTCTTTGGCATTTATTTCCTTATTCTTACTGGAATCTCTGTTTGTGATGGAAGTGAAGTTTGGTATTTCACACTGATTTAAGAGCTTGCTAATAATTAGCTCCCTGTGTCACTGAATGAATATATCCCTGTTAAGCAGTTTCACTGTCATTAAGTATAATTGTGCTAAATTAGCATCCATGGAGATGTCCTGGTTAAAAGGTTTTTACTATACAGCGATTGTATACAAATAACATAATCCTGACAGAAAAAAAACCCGAGCAATAGCTAACAGAAGGAATTTATAGTTGCTCTTCAGAACAGCAGGCAGGGAAGTGTCTCCACACCAGCGTCTCCTGGGGCAGGGAAGATTGCTTTTCTCAGCTAAGTCAGCAAAATGGTCATGGTCCCTGGGCATTGCTATTTGATACAGGTGTTTCTCTAAAAGAGATGCGTGACCATTGCAGACCGAGGTTTGGCAGAATCCTGATTTTCAAAGTGCTCGGCTCTCTTGCTGAGTAGAAATTATCTGCAATGCTGGTGTTTCTCTGGCTTCCTCTAAGCACTGTGCACAAGAACAGTTTGCCGTACAAATTCTTCAAACGATCCTCTTAAGAATTAATGTTGGAAGAAGGCTTTTTCCTTTTTGAGCTGTTATGCTTAACATCTAATTAGCCCACGGTGTCAAGGCTAACATGATAATTCTGTAGGTCAGACATTTCTCATGAGGAGTAAGGAATAATTTAAAATGGTCATTAGGAGCTGCATGGTCTTGAAAATAGAAATTCTTTTCACTTTACCTCTTAACTTTAGATAATTGTGCTACAGTATTCCTTCCAATTTAGTGCTCATTTCTGGAGTTACTAGGTAAAATAACAAGCTGACATCTGTACTGTATCATATGCTTGATTACCTGTATGCAGAAAGTGGCCAAAGAACAACTTCAGATAACCAAGTGATTTGATGCTGGAGGGAATTTTCAATATAATTAATCATCATCTGGGGACATTAACCGGTTTACTTAAGAAGCATTTTTGGTTAATTGAGGTTCACAAACTAAGGTTACATAGAATGCAGAGCAACCTTTAGTTCAGCCTTGAAGCCTTGCACTGAAGGGTGTTTCAGAGGTTATTTGAAAATATGCTCCTTAATCACTAGCCATTTGATTATCTTTCATCTCATGTCCAGTAAGCTAAACTGACAGAAAATTATCTTCCTTTTTTATATAAGAGGAAGAGTATGAGTTGGTCCTTACCTACATACAGAGAATCTTTGAGTAACAAATCTTTGCTTGCAGTAGTGCTGAAGCATGTTAAAGTATTATTAATTCATATTCATGTGCACACAACAAACAAACATATATTTTGAAACTATATATATATATAGAGAGAGAGTATATATATAATCTATCTTTCACAGCCTGCTTCAGTCAAAGCACCAGGACTGTGTCAGACAGGAAGGAAAAATGAATTCCAGAAGGAGGAATCTCCACTGATAGTGCCTCTTCCCAGCCTCTAGACATTCAAACCCAGATACCTGCAACCAAGAACTTCACAGCTGATTTTGACAATTAAGCAAAAAGAGTGATGGACTTTCTCAGGTAACCAGGCAAGATGAGCTGTATTCTCTGGGAGTAAGGGATTTGGGTTTATAGCACAATATTGCCTCCCAGAGATGACCATTTATGCTACTTTTACTGCATTGTTACAGGAATAATTTACCATATAGCAAATTGCTTTTTAACCAGCAGCACCTACCTCCTACGTACCAAACCTTCGTTTGCACTTCTTGGCAACTCTTGCGCAGCAGCACACAGATCCCTATGTTGGCCTGGCATACCAGATGGGACGCTTTGGCTTGTGCTTAAGACTAGAAGGCAGGTTTTGTAACATTTTGCTGTACATTTTCATGTGCTACTAACAGGAGCACGTGATCCCTAATTTCTGAGGTACAGCATCACTCCTACTCCCATGCCAAGCCTTTTCTGAACAGGCTCGGCCAGCTTTGCAACTGCAACAGTCATTTTTCTCTGGTACCTATAGACAGGGACTAGAATAATACTGGCAAACCGCCTTTCAGATCTTGTGAGTAAAGAAGGATCTGCAAATGTGAAAGGCTAGTATCATAATATCTTCTAATGCCATAGTATCATATAATGCTAGTTCATGGGTATTTGATTTCACATCCTAGTACCGCAACATTTCTGTAGACTTTCAGGGCAGTTCTGAGTAAGGTCATTAAAATTGTCTCGGGAGCTAATGACTTTAAATATTTCATTCTTTTATGTTTAGTCTTTAATTATTCCTTGTTTAATTCTCTCTGAAAATGAGTGCTCTTTTTCAGCAAAGAATGAAAGAACATGGGTTATACATGGGGTTTATATTCTTATTTTCATTTTCTTAAGAAATTGCTGGATGAACAAATCACAGAGGCCACATTTGGACCAACAGATTTCTCAGTCAACTCAACTGACCACTAGACTGGTCCATGTGTCACTCATGGAAGTTGTGTAATTTCCATACCTGGAAGTCTTTGGTTACAGAGCAAACAAATGCTGTGATGAAATAACATACACAAAATTTAGGACAGAGCAATAGTGTATGTCAATGTTTCTCAGCCTTTTTTAGTTGAAGAACAAGCCAAACTTTAAGCAGAGGAAGATATATCTTATTTGGTTTTGTTATAATTGTTTTCTTGTATAACTAAACAACACATGGGCTGAAATAGGATCATTCATGCTTTAGTTTTTTTACTGTCATTTTTATTAATTTGTTCGCTTATATTTGGTGGTATATTTCGCTAACATGGGGGTTTAAATCATTCGGTAAATGTGCCATCTAAGATCTGATGAGCCAGTGATGAAAAACTGTTAAGAAGCATTCAACTAGGTAACTTCTACAGGTCCTTTCTATCCATTTGCTTTACAACTTTGATATGTAGGTGTTTGCAAGGAGGTATTCCCTGCATTCTTCCCTGACATCTTCCCTTGCATTCCTCTGGTCCTTTTATACACACTGTTAAGCTACCAGGGCAAACAAATGTTTACTGCTGCTGTCTGCAGTCCATTCATCCGAATTTCGTTCTTCCCATGACCTTTCTTGTAGTAGCTGTGTGTAATGTTTGTAAAAGCAGCAAATTTTGAGGCAAGGGATTTGTCTGTAAATTCTCATTTACTTCTACCTGTTTTATTTCTGATGAAAGGCTCTGATTGACAAAATGAAGTGTAATCTGTTTAAAGACCAGCCCAGATAGATACTGCTTTACAGCTAATATTTTATGAGGTTTTTGTGAACTCAGAGTCAGTATGAATGTCAGCATGGGAAATATATTTAATCTTTCTGCACAGCTGTTTTTATCAACCTTCTCCTCAACCATTAATAAACAGCTGATAAAGCTCTCAGGGGAACTTGCCATGATGCATACTGAAATTGGTTTGTCCAACCTGTCCCTTCTGTTGCTTAGTGGAAGGTTAATGCTTTAAATTAGTCAGAGAGTTTGAGAAGACTTGGAAAAATTCAGGAGTGGTTACACAGGTGGTAAGAGGTCTGACCTTAGCCCACCATCTCATGTGAAGTGAGAAGACAACTCATTTCACTGGAAGCAAGACCACTTTTTTTAATGCTGGGCTGAATTTTGTGATTTGCTAATTTATATCAATAGCTCAGCTGCTCCAGATGGAAACTCCAGCTCACAACTTGGGGGGCTGCAGGTGAAGTGAGGGCAAAGCACTTCCAACCTGTCTGCAAGCTCCGAAGGGAGGCTGTAAGCGGAGTAACTTGGTAAATGCTATTCTGGTCTAATGCTTTAAAAAGACTGGACTGAAAACCTTCTCTCAGTAAAATCGATAAGGGCATTTCCATTATTTTCAGTACAATCAGAATTCCATGCTGAAGAGGGAGGAATGTAATTTCAGAGTGACTTCCATGACAGTAGAGACCATATGCCCATAATTTACCTAGAAAGTTATTTTTCTAGTGCCCAGGAATTTCTGTTTTTCATTTCAGTCAAAATTACTGTGTGTTTGTTGACAATATTTATTCATGACACATTGCTCTATAGGATAGTCTTTGTTCACTGTGTTTACCTGACAGAAGTGACTTAGTAGGACAATTGTGCCATTGGGTAAATGATATTTAGGGTAAAATGTTTGAATTGTCCTTTGGCTGGAAGAGCATGTGAGCGTTGCTGATCATTGATCATTGTGGCCATTTTAGAACTTAAAAGGTACTGAGGGAGTGCTTCAGTTCTGAAAATGCATATGCTTTTGAGTGAAAAAAGGATAGTATTGTAAGTGAACTTTTGTACTGGTGTTTTGCGACCTTGAAAATGACATCACAAGTGACAAGTGTTTTCCTGTGAATTTATGGCCATGTTCATAAATGGCATCCTATAGTATCCCAGTGTAATAAACCCTTAGAAGCCTGACGTGACTTTATTGGAGGTACTCTGGATTTACATCAGAGGAAATTCACTGGAAAGTGTCCTCTGATACCTCCAGTTCTTACTTTCGTGTTATTTTATAATTCAGTATGGTAGTTATAAAAAGGGGCTTTAACATCAGCTGTAGAAACTAAAGCCTTTTATTTGCAGCCAAGATGTAACATGTGCAGTGCTCTTGTAAAATGTCTGTTTTGCCTTCTAGTATCCTTTCAGCTTTTGGTAGAGAGGATCACAGCTGAATCTAAGAATGGAGGTAAGGCTTGGTTTTCATGCTTTTCGCAGAAATTTAATGTGGTAAACACTCTTCTTACAACTGTGCCTCATCTATGCTACCTGTATGTGTGTGCTCATCACTGGACAAAATACCTGAGGTAATTTTGCAGTGGATAGCAAGTGGCTGAAAGATGGAAGCAAGCGCATCCTGTTATTTACTAGTAGACACCTGGAGTGATTTGTTTTAAATGTTTAATAACAGGTGCAACTTGCAACTATTTATTAGAACCTTAGAGCACTGCAGATTTGTTTAATATCCCAGCTAGTCAGTGTACCCCTTTTGTGGTTACTGAGTGGTTATTTACCAGGAAGATGGGGAGGCAACCAGAAGAATGAGAGTCCAAGCAGCAGGTCTGGGAGACAAACATGTCTGTTCTGTCTATGTCCTACACCATATATAGGAAATGCTCAAATAGCTCAGTTACCAAACCTTTAATAGTTAAAAGTTAGAATCTAGGCCAGTGGGCAGGAAATGTTTTTATATATGGCTATCCTATCATCAATATGCAATGAATCAGTGGTGGCAAAATCCACTTTATAGAATACCAATGTTCACTTCATCATAGTGGCCACGATGAGACTGACTGGGCACTGGGACTTAAAGAAGCTCTTGCCCTTGGGTGAAATTTGGCCTGTATTTCCAGCTGCCTGAGCTTCATGTCTTGTGAGAAGACAACTCCTTGCAAATGCATCAGGTAAATTACCCACAAATATTCTACCTGAGACACAAAAACGGATGTAAAAGACTGCTTTCCTTTTCACCAAAAGTGCTTGCTTCTATCCCCACAACCTTCTCCTATCTCACACAGTGTATTTATTTCCATTAACAGGCACTCTGCAGACCCATTTAATCAAGGGAATGAAATAACCCGGTACTGTTCAATCAAATTCTGATATAGTAAAAATAAATGCAGATGTTTCCTATATGCAGGCTTCCCAGGTGGTTAATTGACAGTTTAGGCAAATGTTTTTTTCTTGCACCATTAATGATTTTTTTGTTAAGTGTGTCATAATACATTTATTTACAGAACCTAACATTGTATTGACAGTAGGGAGTACAATGTGCTTTTTGTAAAGTCAGTCCGAAGATTGTTATTTAAAGCAGAATCAAAGACTTATGAAGAAGGTAGGGACTTTGCTCCCTCAAAGTGATAAGGGAAATTGCATTGAGACAACAGAGCAGGAGGTTAGCTTCCTGCGCTCTGGAACAGAGAGATATGAGAAGCAAAAGGGAACAGTAGTAAATCATGAGGGAATGGCATCGCTTTATTTCATGGGATGCCCTGGAAAAACAATTGGGAGGAGAATAGTATTGTCTCTTACACATGCACTGTAAGCATCTATAGGGTGATTGAGTGACCCATGTGCTGAAGATGGGCTTTAAATAGAAAAATGGGGGGAAGAGAGGGGTGAGATGCCCTGTTAACTCCAGTAGTGACACCACTAACTCCACTAGAAACCCTGTCTTGAAATGATCTCCTGAGAGCATGAAACGTGACTCTTTATTCTCCCACCCAAAAATCATAGCAGCTCAAGAGCATTCAATAAGTTGATTGTCCTGTGTACAGGAAGCCCTTGAGGTTACTCTTGCAAGGAAAACCCTGAACTGGAGGCACGAAGGAAATGGAGGCTTCCTTTTTCATCGCTGTTTTAAAGCCAGCAGAGCACCACTGGCATCATCTTTCTGCATCACATGGGGAAGCAGTTATCTTCTCTTACAAGATAAGTTGCTGTTGGAGAGCAGCAACAGCCTGAAGTTGCTTGGAGCAACTCAAGATAGGCTGGAAGTGCACTGTATGTGATGCCTTAAGCTGGGCCATATGGCATATATGCCCAGCTAGCTTTGGCAATGAGCTCTCGAGCACTGTTTGAAAACCACTCCTTCAATTGAATGCATGTAACACCAAGATAAAATGTTCAGGGATGGAGCAAGTTTTCTTGCACTTCAAAAGGCAATGCAACAAAGGTATAACAGCGCAGTATCCTAATCCCCAGTGTACACGTTCCCATTGCAGAGACATGGGGAAAAGTCCCTGCGTTTGATAGCAGCAGTGGATGATATCATTCTGCTGATGTCCCAGATCTGTCCCAGTTCCGCAACGTTACTTCTCATATTTTCTCCATAATGCATAGAGTTAGCGAGCATTTCCCAGTTATATGCTGCACTGAATAACCCAAATACAGTATTTGTACGGTAATTTTCTTTTCTGACTGATAAATTGTGTACTGTTTCTCTCATGAAAATGTGATTGAGTCTGGAAACAGCATTTGTGCATATTCGGTGTATCATATTGATCATAACGAGGAGAAAGCCAAGAGAAGGCCTTCTCCATAGAAACGCAAGGTTACAGTGGGAACGCCAAATCTTCTCTCAGTGATAAATGGCACTGACACTGTGATTGCTCTGCTTGTTTAGTCTCTGGAGGTACCTCTATGCAATAAAATTTTTACTAACATGCCCTTTACTTTCTTTTTTAATCTGCTCAATGTTTTGGCTGTCAGATTTTACAAAAACCAAACACATTGTATCATTTCTTTCCAAGAGTCCTTTTACTAGTATCTCTAAGCCTGAAATTTTATATTTGCATGGGAACACAGTAGTATCAAATCATCCAAAACAACTGATACTTCTGTAGCTGTACCAGATCAAGGTCTGTTCTCAGCTACTCATAACAATTCAGCAGTAACTTAGCTCCATATATATATATAGTTTTTTGCTTTTTAGAGTGATTCATAAAGGAATTCGACAGACGGACGAAAGCTAAGAAGGGGAGCTCATTGCTACAGGATGCTGTGGGTGCCAGCAGTTTATATGGTCTCTTAGAGGAATTAGACAAATTCATGCACAAAAAATTCATCTGGGCTGTTACACCTAAAGACACCACTTCTGGTGCAGGAAATCCTTGACCTGCAGATTGCTGGAAGCTGATGAAAGTATGCCAGGGAAGCAATGCTATGTGCCTGCTCTGCTCTTAGTCGGTTCTTTGAGCATCTGCTACAAGCCATTGCAGGAAGCAGGTCTCAATGGACACGGACTCTGACCGGGTACGGCTGCTCTTATGAATCGCTTAAGGCAAATGGTGGGACCTACAAAAAGAACCCCCAGAACTGTAACTTGTGATACAAGAAAACGACAATACTCCTGTTTGGGAGAAATGGGTGATGACAGTCTCTCACCTTGTGTCAGGGTCCTGAGGGCACCCCCCAACCCTTCTAGGGGTTTGGCTACCTGGGCTCAGGGCCAGCCTAGTGCCCTGTGGCACAGCTGATGGTCTTAGGGAGAGAGCTGGGAGGACCCAGTGAGGTCCCTCCCCACCTCCTGTTCACCTAGGATCTGGTTTTAAGCTCAGGCTCTGGTTCCTTGGGTCCCAACCAATCTACATTGCAGCTGCATCACAGCCATGCCCATGCTTGGCTGTGGACCCTGCTGATGCACGCACTGACGCTGACCCATGAACTAGCTTCCCGTCCTGAACCCAGACCTGCCTCATCATCCATGGACTTGCCTGATGACCTGGGCTCCAGGCTGTGCCTGGCTGCCCCCTTCCAGCCTGCCTGCTCCTTCCATGAGGGCAGCAGGATGGGCCCTGTCTGGTGAGGCCATGCCCTCCCAGCCTGCAGACCCCCATGGTTTGCAGCTACCTATCTCTTAGCTTTATGTCTCACTCCTTTGCTGTGCCACACCAACGTCGGTAGCCCACTCTGAGGTCTGATATGCCATGACTAGGTCGTTGACCCAATCTGTGATCCATTGACCATTGAGCGTGGAGCAGGTGATGAAAGGCTGGTGTTTTGTGCACCTATGTCTTTTGTGCACCTTTAGCTGTGGGGCACAGGCACACCCCCCAGCTGTCACCCCACCATCACATTGCCTGCTTGCCTCTTTGCCGTGTAAATCTAGCACATGTGGTCTCACACACTGGGAGAAAAAGTGATAGGTCTGACAGTAACATTATGCTTGATCACGCAGCACCATGGATCTTATAATTCAGTTACATCTTCACAAAGATTCTCTTACAAGAATTGATAAGGTTGAAGGTTACCATGCCAAACACAAAGGTTAGGTGTATGTATGGACATGGCTGCTCAATGAACTCTAGCAACGATGGTAAAGTGACTAAGACATGTCTTGCCCAGGGTCTGTAGAAGTTTGCCAGGGGGTTCTTTTGACTTTAAACAGGAAAAGATAATAAAATGGCCTGGGCTGAAACATGGCTTATGGCACACTTGCAGCCATAAGCTAGGATAATGAAGAAGATCCCTCCAGCTACCAACAGATTGTCTATCAACATATGCAGTGTTCAGAGTTGAGAGAAGTTAATAGCACAGCATACTCTGCAATTGGAATCTGTTCATCTAATTTGCCTCATGAGACAGAAAATCGGTGGCAGGTTTTCTCTTCCTGCCTTCCTTCCTTGAGAATTCAGTGTCAAAGGAAGCTAGTGTCAAACAGCCCTGACGAATGATCATTTCTGCGCACAAAACATGTAATTCAAGTTTCATCACCCTTTCCTGTCAAGAAGTTTCAGTGCTGTTGGGGAAGGATCATTTCTATGTTACCGTACGCCTCTGCTAGAATTGAACCATGTCCAGGCTCAGGATGAGAAAGTACATATAGCAAATCATTTAGACAAATTGCTTCCCTCAGTAAAGCATCAACTTATATTAACAAAACTTTTAAACATTTAATATTGCATCTGCTCTGTAATTTGGTTCACTGTAATTTTTGTTTTAATAAAAAATCCATTTATTCATCTCTTCAATATGCCGCAGTTCCGTTTCACCCTCTTTATAACTGTGATGCATTTCTCTCCTCCACTGAAAAATTTGGAGCGCTTTTCCTGTCGTCTCATATTTCCACCTTACTGGGCCTAACCTCAGAACCTCGCTCTGTTTCTCTCTGGCTGATTAATTAATGTTTCATCCCTTTCCTTTTTCTGAAGAGTAAGTTGGGGTTTTTCCTCATAAGTCATCACATGTTGATTCATTTGTATTTTTGCTAATTCTATTCGTATTTCCTTTTGTGTCTATATCCTTGTCCTGGTTTCAGCTGGGATAAAGTTGATTTTCCTCCTAATAGCTGGTATAGGGCTGTGTTTTGGATTTAATATGAGAATAATGCTGATAACACGCTGATGTTTTAGTTGTTGCTAAGAAGTGCTTACACTAGTCAAGGACTTTTTCAGCTTCCCGTGCTCTGCCAGGTGCACAAGAAGCTGGGAGGGGGCACAGCCAGGACAGCTGACCCAAACTGGCTAAAGCGCTATTCCATACGATATGATGTCATGCTCACTATATAAGCTAAGGGGAGTTGGCCGGGGGGCAGTGATTGCTGTTTGGGGACGGGCTGGGCATCGGTCGGCGGGTGGTGAGCAATTGTATCGTGCATCACTTGCTTTGTATCTTATTATTACTACTACTACTACTACTATTGTACTCTATTTTATCTGAATTATTAAACTGTTCTTATCTCAACCCATGAGTTTTTCTCACTTTTACTCATCCGATTCTCTCCCCCATCCCACCCGGGGCAGGGAGTGAGCAAGCGGCTGCGTGGTGCTTATGTGCTGACTAGGGTTAAACCACGACAATCCTCCCCTTGTGTTTTGGGTCAAAAGCATTATAAATAAATTAACAACTCTTTCCCTGTCTGCCAGGATAACTGCTTATAAAAGTCTGGTTTCTAATTCCTTTAGAGTTGATGAGGGACTTATGCACTGAAGCATACAGTTTGATATGCCAGCCTGTATCCTTTCTAATGAATGTTCCCATTATATGCTTACTTGTCCAATCTTCTTTTGAATCTGAGTAACATTTGACCTCTGAGATGACGTGCAGCAAAAAAAATTCCACATTTTAATCACTGCCTATTTTATTCAAAAGAAAATCTAAAAAAAAAAAAAAAAGACTTCTTTCCTGCGTTTCAGATGTGCTGTGGCTTGGTTCTTCCTGTGTAGGGTAAAAGCAAATAAGAGCTCAGCCCTTCTTTGCTGTACCTTGTTCTTCTGCACTGTCTTTTATTTCCCTCTGTGTCTGTCTCCTGCCTGCTCTAAACAGTCTGCATCTTTTAAATCCTTCTTCATATAGAAGCTTTTGTATGACTATTCATGATCATTGTCTGTCTCATGTCTTTGCATTTCTGTTTTTTGTGAGATGATGATATGTCTGGCTACGGGTGCCCCCAGTTAGACACATCCTTAGTTTCTAAAATAGAAAATAATACTGCCTCATCTCATTCTCTAGGCATACTTTTTTGATCATCCGTTCATAATGTGAGCCATACCTTCTGCTTGATGTCTTTAAAGTGGCTGTATATCCTCTGCACTAGAGATCCAGGCTACCCAAAACTGACAGTTAATTCAATCCCCAAATAATTTTTAGAGTGTGTAGAAAGCAGAAAGAACAGATTGACATGCAGCTACTAGGAAGAGTGTCCTTTGATATATAAACAGATAAAGTCTAAACCAGACAAAATTTTCCAGAATCCATTTTCTGAGTGCTTTTTTACTTTCAAATACAGTTCTTCAAGTCAGGCATTTGCCAATTTACTACATGAAATTCAGACCCTGTTGGCCAAGCTTTTATTCTAAACTATCATGCTGATTCTTCCTTTTAGTTGTATGTAGGTTTCCAACACATTCTTCTTTTTACCTGATCAATAAAGAAATGAACTGGCCTGGGAGGTAGACCTTTTAAAAATTGAGTCTCTTATAAAGTAGGGTATGTTTTTTTTCAGTAGATGCTAAGCAGCTGAACTATTAATTGCACCTGGAGTTTCAGGTGCTCAGCACTTGGTCCTTACTCCCCACCAGCTTTCAAATTATGTATATGCTTTCAATTAGATCCTTTATACCCAGTCATTGGCAGGATTCACATTCTCCACTTTAGGATAAGTCACGTTTCATGCCCTCACAATATCTCCTCTCCTTGCTTGCTTACTTCACCAGCCTCAAATCTGAGTTCTTCACAAAGAGAAGAGGAAAAAAATCTAGAATTACCTAGCAGTACTCTTCTTAAACCATAGGCTAGCCTAGGTCTCTTTAAGTCAGAGGAAGGGGCCCCAAGGTGAGCCCTTATAAAGCCAGTATCGCAATCACCTTCCTTTTTTCTGTGGTGTGTAGCAATCTTATCAAGAGACATGTTCCTAGGGGAACGTTTGGAAGGGCTTCAGAAAAGGAAAAGAGTTACTGACCATGAGAAGATGGGACGAAAGGTTAGTTATTTTTTTGGTTCTCAGCTGTCAAATTATCTTGAGAATGGTAGATACGTTTAGAAGGAAAGAAGTTTTACATGGGTATAAAGCCATAAGGAAATATAGCAGAGTAAATTGTGCAACAAGTTTGAGGAGCAATGTTGAGTTGCTAGAAGGTGCTACTTCCATGTTCATGAAGTATCTTGTTAATTTCAAGGAGAAGGTTGTATGTCAAATCTGGCAGAAGGCATGTTGAATTTCCCTGTTATCTTTAACTAGTCTTATGTGAGAAATATTGTGAAAAGCTAGTGCCAAGTGTTTAAGGGTGAATTGCTAGAATCAGAATCAGTTTGAGAAAGATCTTCCTCTTGTTTGGGTGTGAAGAAGAGGAAGGTATCTCAAAAGCAAGCAGCACTGCTGGCTCTTACTATAACTCTTCTGATTTAAAAAAAAAAAATTAGATTTCTAAAGCCTTTTAGGGGGTTCCAGCAAGAATGAGTCTCCTATCCCTAAGTACATCTGCAGATCTAGTCCTTGATGTTCAGTATGCAATTTATATAAAGCTTGCACTTAAATAAGAGAGGGTTTTCTCAATAATCTGACCTTGTATGTCTCTGATTATGTCTTAAATAAGTGGGCCCATTAAAGACCAGGACTGTACTGTAAGTGTTCTCCACCTGAGGCAAACCTCCTGTGAAAGTGCCTTTGCATAGGACTCTTCTGAGTAAGAGATGGAAAATATTCAGATGAGTCCTCTTCAGAGCTAGAAGATTTGTGTGTCTGAGAAAAGGAAGGCTAATGAGAAAAGGCCCCCTTCATTGCAATACTTCTTCCCCCCTCAAGCATTTTCTGCTGGCTAGGACCTTAGTGGGTTTTTGGATAGGCTACCTGATTTGCTTTGTTTGAAGGCAAATCTGAGGATAGTTACTGCACAACAACTCTATAGGAAGATTAATTGTGTTAGGCAGACAAGACTCTGGGGATCTAACGTGAGAGAGAGAGATGAGGAGAAGCTCAGCTGGCTGCCAGGTTCATAAGCAGCGGACTTCAGCCTGGTCTTTCTAGCCCTACTGCTCCATCAAGCACCCTAAAACTAACCCACAGTCCATCAGTAGAGGGAGGAAGGTGTCTTCATGCTCCTTTGAGACATACATGAATAATTAGTTGACCTTTTCTATTCAAAGTTAATAGCCTGCAGTATATTATGTGTTTAGTAGACAAATAAAACAAGGTGGATTTCTGTTATCTAACTCTACCATGGCTTCTTGTTGCTATGTGTGCGAAGCTCCTTCAGGAAGAATTTGGTAGGGAAAAAAGCCTTTCTCTGCTTCATAATCCTGTAATATGAATACAGAATTGCCTGGGCTACAATGTCAGAATAATAAACAATGAAACACCAGTGGCAAGGGAGCTCTCAAATGGGATATCTCTGGATCAGTATTGGGTCTGGTATTAATTCCTGAAAACACTAATTAAGGTTTCTATTAAACAATCTGGAAGATAAAATGAAGCATGCGTTGGTCAAATTTGTAGAGGCCAGGCTGTAGCTACAAATGATTGATCAAGAGATTTTAGAGTAAGAGGCAAATTTTAAATAGAGTGAGATTTTAATTTAGATAAATGTTAAACAATGCACTAGAGGGTGACACTTTGTAAAATGGAAGGCTGCTGATCAGAGATTGGTAACGCAGAGAAGAACTTAGGAGAGTGGGTAACAAATGGGGCACAAATCCCAACACCATGGAGCTTTAAAAAGACAAATAGCTTTCCTGGCTGTACAGGGAGTAAAAGGGAGGTCATTTGTAGGACAGTGGCCACAAGGATATCTATTCTGTGTTTCTAGTGTGGCAATGCAAGTGTAAAGTTTCAACCTGTTATCCATGTGAAATAAACTCTTTAATTGTGACCTCAAGGTTGGATGGTAAAGGAATGAAGTTTCTGAAATTAATGCAGAGCTGACAGATATGTGTACGCAGCCTCTGAGAGGCACGTGAGCATAGCGTGCTTCACTGACAGTCCACCTCTCAGCCATGTGGCACCTAATTAGGCACCCTGCATATGATCCATTGATGTTAACTTCTGATGCATTGCTGTACTTGTAAAATGCAATGGGAGGGAGCTGCTTTGGTCATGGAAAATGTAGCAGGACGTAAGTGTAGAAGTCTCAGCCTCTGTCTACCATCTTATCAACCTGTTCCTACCAGCTACAAAACTGAATTGACAGTATCTTCTGATTGGAGGGGAAGGCTGGTGAACATGAATAACGTAACCAAGGAAATAAGTTTTGAGAAATGGGTGCTGCTTTTGAGCTTTTTTTTTTTTTTTTTTTTTTTGAGCTGTGGTCTGTCTTTTCTGAGAGTGACTTCATCTAGATTGAGGCCCTGGCAAAGCAGAGGTATCATTGCAGGCAGTTGCTGTCATGGCTTGGTATTCTTGGGAAATTAGATGTCTCTAGGAAGAAAAGGGGGAAGCAAACTGCTTCATGCATGTGTGGGAGAGGTAGGAAAAAAAAAATCTCAAAATACTTCGGTGTCTAGGAGGAGTTATAGACCAGTTATCTGGTCAAACAGTTCCAAGTAAGCTCTTTGCAACAAAATGTGTATATATAGTTATTTGTGTGTCTGTGTGAATGCCTCTACAAAAGAGTACTGTATTATGTTTGAGAAGCATTATGAAAACTCAAGTAAATTCTTTCTTGCAGTAAAATTAAATATTATATTTTGGCACTGCACCAACAATGAATCTATACATTTGGGAATCAGTTTACCGGTGACATTTTTTTTAACTATATCTTCTTTCTTTTAAAAGTACTTATTTTTATGCAGAATCATTGATACCATTTGCATATGCTTAGGACTTTTTAATAGTAATAGCTTGTAATTTCACAGAATTGTAGAATAGCTGAGGTTGGAAGGGACTCCTGGAAATCATCTAGTACAACACCCTTACTCAAAGCAGAGTCAGAAAGAGCAGACTGCTCAGGACTGATTGTAAGGTTCTGACTATCTCCGAGGTTGAAGATTCCACAACATTTCTGACCAGCAGGTTCCAGTGCTTCATCACTATTACAGTGGTTTAATAAATAAATAATTATATTTAGATGGGACTTCCTGTATTTCAGTTTGTGCCCATCGCCTTCTGTCCTTTCACAGCGCACTGCTGAGAAGTCTGGCTCCTTCTTCATTTCCCCCCTCAGGTATTTATGCATATTACAAAGACCCCCCTGAGCCTTCTCTTCTCCAGGCTGAACATTCCCAGCTCTGTCTTTCCTCCCATGATAGATGCTTCAGTCCCTTAATCATCTTTGTGGCTCTTTGCTGGACTTGCTCTAGTATACCCATGTCTTGCTTGTACTGGGGAGCCCATAACGGGACACGGAACCAAAAATATACTGTTTCATTAAAATCTTAGAAAATCTAAATCAGTGATGCATACTGAAGATAGAGTTTGCATTATTCAAAATAAAAAAGGAACTGGATTGAGTTTTAACTAGAATTGAACTACTATATCCTGCTCACAAGGACAGGAAATTAAATTAGTTGAAAATCTTATGCTAACAGCTATGCTGCAATTACTGTTATTTTTCAAAGCAATAAGGTGGGGGGAGATGGGGGAAGAAGCAAATTCTTATTGTGACAGTACACAAACCCAAAACGCAGTACTTGCTTTATGCATATAGGATATACTCAAAGGATCCAAAAGCCATGGCTTCATTGGGATAGAGAAGTCTTGGCCCCAGGAACTTTGAAACGAAAGGTTTTGGAAGATGAAGGTCTCCGGCTGAGACACTGGGGTGATAGCAGAAGACGACAAAACAGCTCACAATGAGCAAGAGTTAAATCTTGCTACCTGTCCAGCTACTAGCAGCTTGCGAAGAGTAGTAGGACAAAGTCTGTATTTGTTGATCAGCTCCTTATTACTTGTGTTTTCAGGGTGGGGTTGTTGTGTGTATGTATGTGTTTATGCATCTATATAGCTATACACATGCATATATGTCCCTCTATTTTTTTGACTCAATAAAAAGAGAATTATTTACCTCTTTTACAACAGGATCTGGATGCTGTTTGTGGATTTGGGCTGCTAGTGATATATTTTATTACTATCATTAAAGATTTTTATAATACGGGGCAGGGGCTGTCTAAGTGCTGTGTGGGAGCTGCTAAATTCACCTTGACTGATACCACATGCATTAGTTGAACAAATAGGTTAATGCTACTCTTGTTGATACTGGGTAGTTGCCATGCCAGAGCTGAGGGGTTTAGTCTTTGTTTGCTGTTTTCTGAACACATAATGGATCATTATTTTAGGATAAATTGGGTTCATTCCTAGGTAAAGCNAGGGACTATTAAAGAAAATACAGAATTCTGATATTGGCCAAGTTATGTAGCAACCAGGTGATGCCCTCCTACACTTTCAAGGCTCCAGCCATCCGGATTACTGCAGATGCCTCCCTTTGTGCTCTGTAAATACCCATGTGCAGCATACAAGAGGTGGGTGTACAAATGGCTGCTGAAGCACTGATGTTAGGCCAGCCTGAAACAAGCCTACTGGCAAGGGGTCCATTCCTCAGGAAGAGCTTGGTCATGCACTTCAGAACTTTGCAAAGAAGCATCTTCAGCCTGGTATGATTTTTCAGTGAATGGCATAAACCATAACACTGTGATCTTAGATAAAAGTTAGAGGTTATACAAAACAAATATGTCCTAGTATTTGTCCATTTTAAAGGAACCATTACAGCAAAGTGGAGCTCAATGCTTTCACCTGCTTGAATCTTCTATGTCTGTGGCTTGTATCTTCGGCTTTAATATCCTTGTCCTTCTGCTTATGGTGATCCTGGCTTTGCAGAGTGTTTGTGATTAAAATTCTCGTGCTATGATGTGTCACCGAGCTTCATAACATTCCCCTGGCTTCACAGCAACAAGTGTACTTGGCAATTTCCAGTGCTGACAACTCCAGTTTTCTTCCTCTGCTCTTCAGGTGGTCAGAGCCGCACAAGTGCCAACAAATTTGATAAAGCACAGAAGCAGTGTTTCTGACTTAGCAGGGCTTTGTACCAAAGTGAGGGCAGGAGAGGTATTGTGCCGAGTGCCCAAAATTGCCTGGCATCTCTGAATGGGAAGTGAAGGGAAAATGGAAGATCACCTTGTAAGCAGGCCTGGTGCCATCCGAACAGATGGGCTGAAGTATAAGCAGCCAAACAGCCATTTAGGAACACAAAATGAATTTGTTGAAGGCAGGTTTCCAAGCATGAAATGTCAGAATGGTTGCCTGTGTCAAGCCTTCAAACCTGAAGGGAAGGATATGTGCGAGTAGTGTAGGATGAGCTAACGCTGAAAACAAACATGAAAATCTGTCTTGGATCCTTTCCTGGATCCATTGAAAGATTTTTTTTTTTTCATAGCTGTGAGACCTAGAAGGGATGAGTGGGAGAAGAGTCCTGCAAAGCAGTATTATTTCCCTACCACATGGATCACTTTCCACAAACTCTGCTGACAAGGTAAAGAAATTATTTCTTTTGCCTCCCACAGATGTTGATGTGCAGGAGGCCCATAACATTGCTCTGGCTGGTTAGTCTTTGGCAGCTGTATTTAACAGCTTCAGGACAAATTCTGTAGTATTAGCCAACCTCTAAAT
>WAAD01030112.1:0-17560 GCA_013389945.1 Fregata magnificens | reverse complement strand
GCCGCTCCGTGCCGCCGCCGCCGCCGCCGGGGGTGGGCTCCGCTCCGCCCAGGGTCCCCTGTGGGGTGGGCGGGTGAGGAGGCTGCCCTCGGGCCTACAGTTTCTGTTGGCGTCAGGAATCGGGATCGGCGGAGAAAAGAAACCGGACAGAATTGCGGAGGGGAAGGAGAACGCTTGAGCCGCACAATGGTAGCTAGCCAGCTCCCCGTGCTGAAGCAGGGCAAGCAGCCACCTCTCGAGGTGAAGACCAGCTAGTCAGAAACCCACCGCCAAAAGAATGGGCTCGTTTGATCGCAGACCCCCCCCCCGGGTCCATCAGTGTTGGCCAGTTGATGCATGACGCTATATACTTTTCTGCCAGCAGAATCCTCCATCCTCCATTAAAAGCCTTAAATGTTCTTCTAAAACTGATTCCAGTGAGAAAGCCTCTATATAACCAATTCAGCTAACCTGCCATTATGGCTCAAAACCTACCTCAGACTGTGTGTAAGCAAGTGCAACTCTTAAAATTAATCAGGTGCATGTCAGATGTGGGACTGAAATTGTCCTTGGTCCGTGCTATAGTCCTTGGGCCAGCTAGGCAGCCTCTGATCATCTCCAAAGACTGACTTGGTAGCACACGTAAATGGCCTCAGGCACTTCTGTAGTCACACGGAATGAAAGAGATCAAGCCATGTCAGCAATTTGTACAAGGCAGGTGTACTTGTGAGACTGTGGTGGTTTTTGTCAGAATGCTGGCTGCAGAGGGCACAGTTCTAGCAGAGTCCTGATTTTGCTGGGTAGTTGCCTTCAACTGAGTTACAGGGTCAACACAGTAAGCATTCTTTTGTGTTTGTGTGGTAAACATCTCCGGTGCCTTGCTCCTTCCACTTTCAGGATCTGCTCTCCTGCCTCTTTTACCTCAGAAAACTAAGTCCCAGGATGAGTACAATAATTATCCTATTAAATTATGGAGGTATTCTATAATTAAACATGTGCAAATGGCTGGCTGTGTTTATACCAGGACCGTGCCTGTTTATTAGTAATAATCTGAGATTTGTTAAAGGTGTGACTTAGTTTTCATGGTTTGGGTTGTGTTTTGCAGTCATACAAGAAAGCAGTATGTCTATACTCTGTAGTTTTTGTTGAAGTGTATAGGACCTGTGGGGTCTTAGGATGGAACAGGATGAGAACTTGAAATTGGAAGGTGGACCCAAACAGCAAAGTATTGTACTAAGGATACTGAATCCCTTGAAGTGAGAGAGTATCTGTATTCTGGGATTTTATTTTTTCCATTGTAGCCATAGAATCAAACTATTCAATATGGATATTAGTCCTGATTCAGATTATAATTCTACACCTCACTGAGAATTAAGGGTTGGCCAGGATGGCATTCAGATCCTTGACCTTAATGATGAGCAGACACAAGAAAGGAGGCAAAATCTGCCCTAAATGAACAGTACCATCGCTCATGCTTATGGATATGGTGCTTCAGACCATCCTGAGCATGCCCTTTGAGAATAGGTGTTTCTCCGTGTTGTCCTCCTCCAGGTGGAACTATGTAGCCCTCTCACTCTGAGATTGGATCTGTCTGCTGCAGGCGACCTGTTTGCTGTCTGTGTATCTATTTTAACTCTGGAAAGCCAGGCCGCATTGTGCGTTTTTCATCCCTATTACAGGAGCCAGTGGTAGTGGATAATTAAAGTAGCTCAGACCTGGCTCCTTCAAAATAAGATATTATTTATTCACTGAAAGATGTACAATAATCAGGGCAAAAGATGTACTTATTTTCTTATCAAGCTTTTGTAGGGTTTCTTCAGTGAAGCCATCTCTGAGTTGGGGGAGACATCTAGCCTGCTGTAATTCATGAGTGTCTGCCTGTTTTCGTGTGTGCTTTTCACTACTCATCAGGAGTCCTCGGTTACTTGTGACAACTAACCCAATCTGTTTCTTTAATAAGGCTGGAGGGTTTTTTTTCTTTTTATCATTTACTATGCCATTTGATCCCGACCTCAGAAGTGGGAGGGTCAAGCCGTAACAGCTTGGTTAGCCCTCCCTTATAATTAGTCTTCCTAGAACAACACTGGAGATCTTTTGACTGCATTATTTTTTATGCTATTCTGTTTCCTCTTGATTTCTTCCCAGTGATCTCTTTGAATTTCTGGCAGAATAGCACCAAGGAGATCAACTGTCCACATATAATATTTGTAAATAATTATGTGTATACCTTCCTCTTTCTTCATACACTGCTAAGGGAAGCAGTCTGATGGTAGAAAACCAGCATAACTGGTTCCAAGGCAGCTCCCTGCCATGTATGGAGATATATATATAGACAGATGAAATTTGCACTTCAGAGTTTCCCCTCATGCCTTTACAGTCTTGCATGAAGGCTGCCTCGTTCTTGGCCTGAGCCTTCCCAGGCTCAGAAGTAGAAAAACATCAGCTCCATCTCAGCTAGCGCAAATGTATGTGATCAGTGTTCCTGAGGTTTTGATTACTTCAGGGATGTGACAAAAAAGGGAAAACATCTTGACAATGATAGCTCCTGTAACCATATTTTCAGCACCAAAATTCCCTGTCCACTGTGTTATGGACTTGGCTATATCCTTGACCATGAAAACAGGTCATTGGGACTGAGTAACTGTGTTTACCTTTCTCAAAAGATGGGGAATTGTTTACAGTCCCTCCTTTAGGGCCAGGATTTATAATGAAAGGGCCATTGCACTTCATGTGTCCTCAGGGGACCCTAGACCAGTTGCATAGCGCAGTGCCCGTAGGCAGCCACTGAGAGCAAGTAAAGGCTAGAAGGACCTCCATACAGTTTGTTCCAGCTGAACTGGCTGCAGTGTAACCTTAGCAACAAAGATGAGTGCATCAGTAATGAGTCAGTAACGTGAGAGACAACCTGGAATAAACAACAAAGGGCTCCCCTGCCTGTCTGGGAGTTCTGTGTCTGAAAGACACCTGAGAGCCTTTGGTAAGTTCACTTGAACCATCTGCCTTAGCTTCCACAGCTTAAACATGGGGATAATGGTATTTGCTATAGAAGACTGCAGAAACAGCAAGGGCTGATATGCCAAGGGTTTGTGGTTTCCCACTAACCCATTAAGGGTTTGTGTTTTCCCTGCCAGCACTGCCTAGTTTAGCATGAGCTGTGAAATTCATCATCAATTGATGTGGACAGTGGCTACATAACTGCATGGCTATCCTCCTCTCTCCCCCTTCACCAGTGCCATCACAAATAAAACCAGGCCCTGAAATGTATAAGTTCTGTTTAGGTTGTTTAAGTACACAAAAGTCTCAGGAGGATGCACATCTCCAGGTGTCAAAGTCCTTAATTCATTCATACTTACAAAGATTTTCTCAGTTATGCCAACTATGCACAATGTCTGTCAGAAGCTGAGAAGCTCAGCCACATCAGAGAGGCAGACAGCAATCTACAGGTCACCTGTTGCAAAGACTAATCCTGCTGTCCCATTTCCAGGTTGCGAGGCTGACCCATATGTTGTCATGGCAGTGAGTCAAGCACAATTGCTAAGCTCGCTAGTCCCTCCTAGCAGAAATGATACACGTACACATGCTCATTCTTCTTCTTCATGCAGTAATTCGCAAAGTTTGTAAAAGTGACTATCGGCATGTGTGTCAGATTCAGGAAGGGTCCTTTTCTGTGTGACATCCTTAAACACAGTCAGCACATGCATATGATTTCACATTCAGCAAATAATAGCAAGGCGTGAAAGTGCTGCAGCAGTCCCAGAACTCTGGGCAGGATTTCTCTGGAGACCACATTGCAATGTAAATGATCCTGCTGTGGCTGGCCACTCCTTTTCTAAAGAATCCAGCCTATTTTTATGAAGCAACTGCATAATAATGTTTCTCTCTGCCCCCCCACCCCCGCTCCAGCAGCAGCCAGAGTTGGGCACTCCCATTTGTGGATCCTCTCAGTGCCTGCTCGGTTTCTGTGAACAGTGAGGGGGATTTAAGACTATAAGCACATTAGCTCTGGGCAATTAAAATACACTGCTTATACTCAATGCAGTTTAAAAAAGTGGATTACAGACAGCATTGGGGTTGTAACAGACAGGAGTCAGCTATTTGGGGAAGAACAACAAGAAAAATAGTGTTTCGGCCGCTCAAAAAGCTATGGTGATATATGAGAGTGATATACCAGTATTTTTCAGAGAAAACCAACATGTATTTTGAAGATCATTAACTGAGCCTTGCATAACAGTCATGAGTAGATTCCTGATTTTGTGCTAGAACAATTTGCTTGCTGAAGATAATATGAAAAACTTAGTTGCATGCTTTGAAATGTTATTTTGCTAGATACAAGGTGTAACACTCAAGAGACACCACATCTTACTTCTCTGCTGGAAAATGGTGAAAAAGACTAGCCACCTCCTACTTACATTGAAATTTGTTCAGATAAATCGATGAATCATTTAATCCCAACTAATGCAAGCAGTAGTCTTAAAAATGACAGCTTATCTTTCTGCATCGTGTCATGAACCTTTAAACCAAGGACAGCTTTTAAGACTGGATGACCTAAATACTCTTTTTTAAATGTCTCTAAAGCAAGCATTGAAATATGTAAACAATAATGATACAGAAGTAGATTCCTGTTTAGGATTGTCAGATTCCTTACAAAAGATTAATTACATTTTAAATAATAAGAAAACAGCCTTGATATTTGAAGTACATCTATCATCTCCTGCACATCAACAATGAAAAGGGTGAGACAACAGTTTTCAAAGGGCGCAGTAAGAACAACAAAGTTTGGACGTTAGAGTTTTCCCACAGTTGCACTTCATGTGCACTTCATGAACATACTTTTTTCATGGCAAGTATATTTGTATTCGGCACAGCACTATATATAATGTATTTACCACTGAGATCAGAAGACAGAAAAAAAAAAATCACAGAATATTTGACAGACTGGGTTGATATGAAGTGTTTCCTCTCGGTCTTAATGAAATAAAAAGTAGTAATACATTTCCAAAGCTTACTATTTCCACATTGATTCCTTAATTTTTCCAAGGCCACTTTAGGATTTGCTTTGGACTTCCTATGTTGGTGAGAGAGCTAAAGATGCATTTTATGAATACAGTAAACTTGCTAAAGGAGGCACAGGAGGTATGCATCTGTGTGCAGTACCTTTCTGGTTTAGCAAAATCTGTATTTCTCACAACCAAGGCAACTCAGGTTCCTTCTCAAAAAGCAGCTGTTCTGAAAAAACTCTTCCCATTTTCAAAGAGGGTGTACTTTTGATTATCATTTCAAGGGAGGAAAATCTGGAATGGAGTAACTTTGCATTTAATAAAGAACATATTCATTTCTCCTTCTCCAGTTGCTTTCAGTACTTGGTTAACGTTAAGGGGGGAAGGGAGGGAATAACCCCTTCCCTACTGTGCGACCATCTTATCCATAATCCCCTCTGAAGGGATAACATACCTCATCTAGCCTTAGGTTGCATGTGCCTGCAGGATTAGCTGTTAGAATGGGATGGAGTGGATTAAGTAACCACTGCCATCAGTATTTCGCCCTTTGCACAACATTGTGTGAAGCAATCCTGATAAGTCAGAGGATCTGGTGGCCAAAGGACGGCAACACAATGTCAAGGCAGGGATTGCCAAGTAAGCCAAACAACAATCTGTATTCAATCTATAACAATCATTGGAAGAAATGCAGGCAGAAATGGGAATTCAAATGGGGGTAGAGCAAGGCCTACCATGGCAACCAGTTTTATCAGGTCAGAGCAAAGTCCATCTGTCACCAGTGACAGTGAGTAGCTCTGCCTAGGCAACAGCATACGAACAGGATGAACATGTAATGATACTTGCCCAGAACGTTACTACAGACTTCAGCAGTTTGTGACCCAGGGCTTTTTGAGCCCATACTGATGGTGTCTTCATATAAAATAGCTGTATTTCCCTTCAATAATAGCTGCATTTCTCTTCATAGAAGATAATTTCTCATCCGTGTATTTTGACCCCAAAATAACTTACACCATCTAGGGCCTCCTGTGACAAAGGGTTGCACACCTTAACTACATATACAGCCTTCTTTTACTTTCCACCTGCTATTTTCAGTTGATTTCCATTCTCAGATTAGATGAGAGTGAGCAACTGTACATTTGCTTACTCTATGCCACACATGATTTTGTAAATCTCAGTCATATCCTCCCATAGTTTTGTTTGTTTCAGCCAGAGGAATCCTGATCTATTTAATCGTTCCTCATATGGAAGCAATTACAACTTTATCCTATTTTCACTTGGCTTTACAGTTGCCTTCCTGCTGTATCCTTTTTCAGATGAGAAGACTGGAACTAGACAAAGTACACAAAAAATGAGTGTCCCTAGGGCTGAGAATGGGATGCTTTCTGTTTTATTCTATGAGTGTTTTCTAATATTTTCTAACAGTCTGTTTGTTTTACTGGTCACCACTTATCCCTGAGCTGATATTTTCATAGACCTTTGTATTGTAATTTTTTCTACTTCTTTCCATTGCCTATTTATTCCTGCCCTTTTATTCCTACATTTTAACTAGTATTTATCTGTTTGAAATCCTGCCTTGTCATTCATTCTGGAGTGGTAACAGCCAGGCCAGAGCTCTTCATTACGAATGTACTTCTAGGATATTTTTTAAACAGAATCACAGAATGGGTGAGTTTGGAAGGACAGAATTTCTTGCATTTTAATGTGTGCCCATTGCCACTTGTCCTGTCACTGGGCACTGCTGAGAAGAGTCTGGCTCCATCTTCTCTACTCGCTCCCATCAGGTATTGATATACATTGATAAGATTCACCTTGAACTTCTCCAGGCTAAACAATCCCAGTTTCTCTTTGTATGACAGTTTCTACCCAGATGAATTACTTTTTACTTACATATGCTGAATTTTGCCTTGCCATTTTATCTCTGTCTCAGTAGTACAAGATCCTTGCAACTCTTCTTCAGTCCTCATCTTCACTCTCCTGAACGATTCCACAGCAGCAGAATCAAACTATGTCTCCTCCNCTCTGGGCAATTTATTCCAGTGTTTGACCACCCTCACAGTAAAAAAAGGGTTTCCTTGTGTTCAAATGGAATTTCATGTGTTTTAGTTTGTGCCCATTACCTCTTGTCCTGTCACTGGGCACTGCTGAGAAGAGTCTGGCTCCATCTTCTCTACTCGCTCCCATCAGGTATTGATATACATTGATAAGATTCACCTTGAACTTCTCCAGGCTAAACAATCCCAGTTTCTCTTTGTATGACAGTTTCTACCCAGATGAATTACTTTTTACTTACATATGCTGAATTTTGCCTTGCCATTTTATCTCTGTCTCAGTAGTACAAGATCCTTGCAACTCTTCTTCAGTCCTCATCTTCACTCTCCTGAACGATTCCACAGCAGCAGAATCAAACTATGTCTCCTCCTGTTATCCTCCTCATTCAGAAAGGTACATGGTACATTACAGGCCTCAGCACACATCTTCCCTCTCAGATGCCGCTTGTGAATCCCCACCCCCTTTAACTCCTGTCCTTTGCTTTCTGTCTTTTAACCAGTTATTTGTCCACGTGAAGATCTTCTCTCTTTCCATGGCAACTTAGTTTCTTTCTGAACTTTCATGAAGGCTCTTGTTCAACAACTACTGAATGCAAAGTAGAATGCATCAGCTGGATGTGACACTGGCTTCTCAAAGAACTCTGATGTGTTTGTGCAGACCTAATTAACTTTACAGAAGCCATTATTGTAGCATGAATGTGGCAAAGGGAGGCAGTGGAAATGAGGCTCCAACTTTCTGAAGAATCACAGAATCAATGATGTTGGAAGAGACCTTTGGAGATCATCTAGTCTAACCCCGCTGTTCAAGCAGGGTCAGCTAGAACAGGTTGCCCAGGACCATGTCCAGGCAGCTTTTGAATATCTCCAATGACGGAGACTCTACAACCTCTCTGGGCAATTTATTCCAGTGTTTGACCACCCTCACAGTAAAAAAAGGGTTTCCTTGTGTTCAAATGGAATTTCATGTGTTTTAGTTTGTGCCCATTACCTCTTGTCCTGTCACTGGGCACCACGGAGAAGAACCTGACTCCTTCTTCTCCATTCCCTCTCATCAGATATTTATACACATTGATAAGATCCCCCTGAGTGTTCTCTTCTCCAGGCTAAACAGTCCCAGGTATCCTAATCTCTCCTCATATGAAAGATGCTCTAGTCCCTTCATCATATTCATGGCCCTTCACTGAACTCGCTTCATTAAGTTGGTATCATTCTGATGAACTGGACCCAACACTCCAGTGTGGCCTCTACCTGAGTAGAGGAGAAGGATCACCACCCTCGACCTGCTGGCAATGCTTCTCCTAATACAACCCAGGAAGCTGTTGGCCTTCATTGCCATGAGGGATGCCTTCTTAATTCTAAAATCTCCTGCATCTTGCTGTTTATCCATGTTGGCCTTTTGGGTCTTTCAAAAGCTGCTACTGATAGGTGGTTTACAGTTACACTGAGCTTCAAGTATGGTGTCTTTAAATAGCCTGCCTTTTGCCTACACTGTACCCTTTTGTCTTCTTTTAAGTGCTCTCCATCTTTTTATTTTTTTAATTATTATTTTTATTTATNTACAATAGTTACAGTAAGGCTTTTTCATAGTTACATTTTGAATGAGACTGTTGCTGTAATTCAGAACAATATCAAGAGTTGTTCTCCCTCTTGTGCTGAGCTACCTGTTTAGTGGAGAAGTTATTTTTGAAATCCAAACCTTCATTCCTAGCACCATGTCTAGACATGATATTTTATGTAACTTACCTTGGAGGTAAGTGAAGTTTTCATTATTATTTGAGTTTCCTGTCCTCTCAGCCTCCCTGAAACTCACCATGGCTGAGAGGCTCATCACGTCATTGTCCCTGTGATCACCTCGGTCAGGCAGTCCATGGCACACCCCCAATCCTACATTGTTGTTGTTTGCATGTTAAGTAATCAGTTTCCAATCAGGAAAAGCCTTAATACTAGTAGTCATAATAACCACGTGGCTCAAAGTTTGCCCCAACACACAAGCCAGCTGATAAGATAGGAACATAAAAACCTGTGAGAGAAGCCATGTAGCAGTTCCTTTATGGTAGTACGAATATGGCAAAGGGAGGCAGTGGAAATGGGCATTTGGCGCAGGATGGGCCATCTGTCTCTGGCAATACCTCCAGCAGATGGAGTACCTTCAAAGTTTGGGCGTCACTGTGAATGCATGGGCATTAAAAAGAAATACAGTGCAAATAATGTGACGTCCTCCTTTCCTTCAAGATCACAGCTTATTTTATCCACTGACATACTCAGCAAAGGACCTTTGTTTCTGTGTCCAACAGAGGGCTTATGCCAAGGTTAGTGTAACTGTGCCGTCTTTATTTGACTTTCTCTTAAGCACGTTCCTCACTAGGTGGCCATGGCAGCATAATAACAAACATTGTGCATCATTAGATCTTCCCTTATAAAAACTGCAGCACATCAGAGTTGTGGAAGGATTTGCAGTAGTGTGGTTGAGTAACTCTTTTGCACTTTCATCACATTTCTCTTGCACTTAGAATACGCTTTTATTATGAAACTTTCTGTTGAGGCATGCTGATAATCTGTTGCAACTCCCTTTTAAGAAGAGGTGTAGGTAGTCAGTATTTCTTGCTGTCAAGTCTATAATAAAAAATTATAATGATTTTATAATATACTTTCTCCTGAGTGTTATCTGAAAACTTTGTAGGAGGCTCTTTAACAACCACTGAAGTACAGCTCCTTGAGGTAGAAGCCAGAAACTGTGTAACACATCAACCTTGAAGACCAATTTAGAAGAGAAAGCAAGGCAAAATACAATCTCCATTTGAAACTGAAGCCAAAATATGGAAGGACATAGTCAAAATGTAATGATGCTAATAGTACCCTTATACTGTTGCAAAAATTGCAATGGGAATCTACAGCTCATGTTCATAATCTTTTTCCTTACTTGTCATTTGATATGAAACAGTGCCAGTAAATGAGCAAGCCTTCTTAATACCAAGCTGAGGTACTGATTTCCTATTATTTCTATATTTCCACTGCACAAATGCCTGGAGACCTTCATGAGAACAGAGTCCAACTGTATTCATTTCTGCAAAATCACAGGGCTTCTGAAATTGTTGAAAGAGAAAACTAGCCCTACTTATGCAGGCAAGAATTTTCCCTGTAACATATTCACTTTTTCTTGGTGGTATCTGTCTCCAAATAGTGATCAGACTTTATGTCCTGGATGGCAAGTATAAGATTAAGTATAACCTGCTGTCATCTCCTCATGACAACATGTAAGCCAAAACACTTGCGAACAAACCAAAATATTTTCTTCTGGATCAGGAGTTTGAATTAGATGACTGAATTTTCCTGGCATGAGAGGATTATTCCTTGTCTTTCACCTAATCCTCCTCTGTTATACAATATATATAGTTACACATAGTTTTTTGTTTCCCATGGGTTTGAACAGATTACTTTTCCACTGGGTTTCCTGCATCACAGTAATACTTCCCCTTGATTCTCTGGTTTCGTCTGCTCAACTATGTGTTTATAGTGCATCCGGTAACCTGAATGAAGTTACAGTTTTTAGATCTGTCATTTAGTCTTCGGATATACTACCAGAGTCCCCAGGGTCTTGTATTCAACCTGTAAGATCTTTTGTTCCATCATCCGCCATCCATTGTGTCAAAGTAGTTTTTCCCACAAGCGTTTCAATTACGAATTGATATTTAGTATTTGCTAAGGACTTTAGAGCCTTTGGTTTCCATTTGTCACTTGAGCTTTCCACCCCAGGTCCTAGAAGCACACTGAGCTTTGGAAGCACTTTTGCAGATCTTCTCATATATATTTGATCCTTTGATCTTCTGTATCCTTTGCATTCACAGTTGTTTTAACAAGATAATACAGGTTTAAATCACCTCCACTACAATTTGAGCTGATGAGGCACAGTATGTTCACCTCTGTGGCAGGAGATTTTGAAGCCCTGCGATATGAGTCATTTCCTGTTTTCTATGACCTTTTCATTATCTGTGCACCTTCCTCAAACAAAATATTTTTCCAAGGTGCAATACCTATGTCTCTGTCTTGACTAATATTTGACAATACATGAATACCTATTGCTATTGCATTTCAGCAAACGTTATTTGGTTTTTCCATGGGTAGTCAGGGGTTCTGCGCTTCTGTGTGCTTTTGAGTTTGTTTGGCTGTTGGTTTTTCCATGAATTTCAGGTCCATAGTGTTATTCAGTTATTAGTAGACAATACAGTGGTGCTTTTTCACCTCTGTTACTGAATATAAAAAGTTACAATCACTTCACATTTTGGCTTTTTTTCAGCTCCTGTTAAGATGGGTGAAATTAATCTCTTCTTGACTGAAATGTCAGCACGACAAAGTTCATACAAAGTTTTTTACTTGCAGATCATTTCTGAGGTTTACAGTCTGTTTCAATACATTTACATGCAACTGTAGTTTGTGAAATTAGAGAAATTCTTCACATGGTATTAAGAAATTATCAGATTTTTTCCACAGGGGAAAAAAAAGCCTTGATGTTAAATTGTCTTCCAGGAACCTAGCAACTTTTATATATAGAGGTACATAGAACTATTATATATATAGATATATAGAACTATTTAATCATGAGCTTCTGTTATTTTGAATCTGTATACGTCATAATATCTGAATGCACACACTGAGCACAAGAAGATGTAAACTGTTAGCAGTCCAGTACCAGACCTCTTGTTTTCATTCACTACCCACTTATACAGGGTTTGGTCCTGCTCCTGGGGAACTACTAACAAATCTCACAGTGATTTCTGTATGAGCAGAACTAAGTCGTAATGGTTTCCTCTCATATATCATGCACTCTGTTTTCTTCACACTCTGCAGTGATTCCTTGCACATAATTCCTGGTTTTTTTACAGTCTTCTGTTGGTTTTGTCTCTTTCCTTTTTTTTTTTTTTTTTTTAAATTTGGTCTCAGCTGTGTTTTCTTGGTGCATCACCTTATGTCGCTTAGTGTTTTAAGACTCACTGAACAAGCAATTGCAAGCATATATTTTCAGTAAGTTTTTGTTCATTTAATCTGATTCAGTGTGTTGTGTTGAATGAAGAATGCACAATGCTATACATAGAGAAGTATTTTTACATAATGTTTTGCTATTCAGGATGTGTTCATGGACTTGTATAGGCGGAAATGGCCTGTGGTTTTTCTTTATTTTCAAAAATAGCTGGAGACTAATTTATTAATGATAACCAACAGTTAGCATCTTGAGCTATTTGAGATACTCCAGTATTTCCCTGTACTTCTCTAGGAAGGACGATATAAGTTATCAGAAAATGTCAGCTTCTTAGTATAAAGAAACATGAATGTAGGAAAGAATTTGGGTAGAGCTGTTCTCAGGGAAGTCTTGGCAGAGCTCACCTAGCTGGAGGGATCTTGGAAATGGGGAGAGCTGTGGCCTGAAGTCAGGATACGAGCGTGATCGTGGAGAACAATTTGTGGAAGGACAGGGAACTGTTGGAGCGGGTCCAGAGGAGGGCCACAAAAATGATCCGAGGGCTGGAGCACCTCTCCTACGAGGACAGGCTGAGAGAGTTGGGGTTGTTCAGCCTGGAGAAGAGAAGTCTCTGGGGAGACCTTATTGCGGCCTTTCAGTACTTAAAGGGGGCCTATAGGAAAGATGGGGAGAATCTTTTTAGCAAGGCCTGTTCTGACAGGACAAGGGGTAATCGTTTTAAACTAAAGGGGGGGTAGATTTAGACTGGACATTAGGAAGAAATTTTTTACAGTGAGGGTGGTGAAGTGCTGGAACGGGTTGCCCAGAGAGGTGGTGGAGGCCCCATCCCTAGAAACATTCAAGGTCAGGTTGGTCGGGGCTCTGAGCAACCTGATCTAGTTAAAGGTGTCCCTGCTCACTGCAGGGGGGGTTGGACTAGATGACCTTTAAAGGTCCCTTCCAACCCAAAGCATTCTATGATTCTGTGGAGGGGAGATAATACAGAGGAGGCTAGCCAGGAAACCAGAGGAGGCTTTTCAACCAGATAGAAAGGTATGAACAGATCAGAAACTCCCCCTGCCTTGATATCTAAGCAACAACCTGATTTCTAGCCAAATAAGAAAGCACAGGTTGTATAACAGTACGTTTTCTTAAATACATGTGCAGGTCAACAGCTCTTAAAATTGCTTAGAGCTTCTTATTATTTTACCCTTTCTGTTTAAAATAAACAATCTCTCCCTGAGCATGGCTACAGGTTGCTCCATGAGATACGACTTCCCATACAAACAATAGCTGTACCACTCTGGCTGAGTACACACAGGGAAGGCCCAGTTACATAGTGGCTAGATCACACCGTGGGGATTTGGTGGTCAGGGTTCAATTGTGAGGCAGTTGGCTGGGTGACCTATAAAAATGACATGATGTCTTTATGTTATTATTACCTTTCTTCATCTGTAAATAAACTCCTTTACAGAACATTTCTAGTGATGGAAAGCATCATGAGAGCTACACATTGCTATAGAGCCATACTGTGAGGCAGAAATAGTGTGAAACTTTAGCTCCATATGCTGGATTGTGTCTTACAAGCACTACAAAAGCAAAGACAGCTGATACTAGAAAACTTCCTTTTGACCTTTAGACACCATAAGCTTTCTGCTTGCAGGGCACATTGGCAGATGGCTACTAGCCGACATGGGAAAGGCACTTCCTGTATTACAGACATAGGTAATACTGGCTACTTCTTCATAGCTTCCTTTTATTCTAAAGTTGCATTGTCTGCTAAGATCATATTCTAGTCAAACTCAATCAGATCCTACCTCTTCCTCAACACAAGCTGAAGGCATGGCCCTGCGGTGCTGCCTGTGACATCTGAGGAACAGCAAAAGGAGATTGTACAGGGTCTCTATGCTTTGGGAGCAGACGGTGCAGGGGCACACTCTGCCAAATGTTAGTAGTACTAGGGAGAACAGGGCAGCCCACATCTGCCAGCTGTTCCCTCACTAACTCCATGGAGTTGCAATAGATTAGATGCACAAGCTAACGTAGCCCTGAGACTGTACGAGCAACATAGAAAAGGTTCCTTTTTTCCCCACAGCTCCCATGGAAATGCCCTTCCACCAGGATGAGTGATCAGGCTGAGTGCAGGTTCTGGGCTTTACCCTTTCAAGAAACAAAATTAGAGGAGTTTTTCTTCCTCGCATAAAAATGTGCTAAATTAAGATGTGTGGCTATTAGTAAAAATATCCTATCAATGCAACTAGTATAAACAAAACGAGCTTCATGCCGCTGTGTAATTCAGATATTCGTATGTATCACGAAAGGAGCAGGTAAGCTCTGCCTAGATATTACAGGGAACTACAGGCTTTAAAGGGTTATAGACTCTTAAGCAAAAACTAAAGCATGGTTTAATTATTAACTTGTACCAGAGATTGAGTAGGTCCAGGGCAAAAATTGAGATTATAACCATCTATATTTTAGGAAGCACATCATGTTATTATTCTCTCACCTCTCAAAATGAAGGCCTCCTTCCTAATCCATTATTCCTCAGAAGCTCTTTTTCAGGAGAGAAATATGCTTGCCAATACAACAACTGAGTTACATGATTCAAGTGCTACAACATGAAAAAAAGAGTTTGTGCAGCTCCTACAATCTTGTTTTGACTAAAGCTAAGGGGTGGCTTTATTAGCTGCCCAAACAGTCCTAATATGTCCTCCACAGCACAGGCACCCAGGGAGCACTCCACAGGCTGCAGAAGCCTCTCTGAGACCATACTGCTGCCAAAAGAGAGTTTATTCTCACTCACAGCTACATGCTCCCACTGCTGCCTGATCATGTGCAGTGGGAAGGATCCAATTCCTGACTGAAAACAAATCTTGCAGAAGGAAGGTTTCTGTCAGATCAGCAAGTCGGTCTCACTCCCCCATGGCTGCACTATATGGGCAGAGCTGGCGCAGGTGAAGTGGCAGGAGCATATAACCAGAGGGGGTGAGGGGGTCCCCTTACTGTGAGTGGCAGCACAGTCTTGGGTCTGCTTGAGCCACTCCTGCAGTCCTCACTTAGTATGAATTTAGATGATTTCAGGTTATGCAGACAACAGGAAATTGGTAAGCTTTATGTCTATAGGAAAATACTTTATTTCCACAGAAATCTACTGTTAGAGTAGCTTGTACTTCTCCATCTTAGTTACGTAAATGAAGCAGAAAAAAGAACTTTTTTTCTTCCATTTTTAGTTTAGCTTTATTTCTGGGAAAATTTTTGCAAATATTTATATGAGCAAATAGTTACCACCAAGACCTATCTTGATTCATAAATAGAATCTGTAAGTCAGAATCTCTGTCTTGGGATAAAGAGGATAGCCATCTGCTTAGAGTACCGCTATTTTAGATCCTGCAGACAAGTGATAAAAACAACCTCTTTTAATGGGAGATATTAATTCAACCACTCAAAGGTAATTTCAGCCTAGGAATTCCACCCACCAAAACTATGGAAACAGGATACAAAATTGCAAACATTACATCATCAAAATTATATCGCCTAATAATACCCTTGTGTACATGAAACAGGAACCAGCAGCTTCGGGCAGTGGATGACGTCTTCTCTAGACATCACATACACTACTGGGCTCATTGTGGTGTCCTGGGAGCTCATAACAAGCAGATCATATATCCACAGGTGATATAATCTTCCATTGTTTTAAAATTATGTCGGGGGTATATAAAAGTCCAAGCTTGTTGTCTAGTTTAATTTTTCTTGAGTGGTGATGTGGAGACTGATACAATCCAAGTAAAAACAGGATTGTTTAAGAATGAAAAGTTTTAATGAAAATTGTTCAAAGACTGATAAAATCTGACAACTTGCTAAGAACACAGATACTTCTCACTAGAGAAGTGTACTAGATCATTAACTATTGTTTTACTAATAGATGTCAGAAGAAGAATTTCACATTGACTATTTAAATAGTAAATATTTCAAGTTTAGCAGGCATCCAGAATTCAGAAACTTTGAACTAATAAGCCTCTGTAAAGGATCACAAATTATTTTCTGCCACAGCAGAACCCCAGAAATGTTAAAAGTACAGAAATTGCTTGAACTTTTTGAACTCTTGAGGGATAAATTGAGGAACAAGTAGCAAGTAAAATAAAAATTGTCATCTTCTGGTAGTGTGATGTTTTATTTATTATTTCTACAGCTTTTGGACTTTGCACTTCCTTTCTAAAGCTGGTTCAACATGCATAATGATCATGCCACAGAATATAACTTGGATCAGCCTGGATATATTATAATTGTATGTGTCTGAACGAATGACAGAAAAGTACATTGCCTGAGGTGAGACATGGTCTGTATATAAATTCTATAAAAATTCTTCTAAGTAAGCAATCAAGGGCTGGATGGACCTCTTTCCATAGTTCCTCTAGTTTCATTACAGATGAAATACAACACAAAATATTCCAGTAAAAATATATGGGCTTTTCCTCTTAATTCTGTGAAGTCTATGCTACTTCCTTTTATTAAAAGTATTATAATGTGGCTTTTTCTACCCTATCTTTTAAACGTCTGAGTGCCTAGTCCTAACTCAGTAAACCTTTCACTGTATAAACAGTATCATCCTTACATTTTTTTTTCTCTGCCCTATACCTTTGCATGTCTGAAATCCATCTGCTTGGCCCATCACCTTCTATCACAGCAAGCAGTATGTATACACGTGTTGACGAAGAAACCTGACCATGTACTGTCTGTGTACTCAGCGTTCAGTCTAGTGAAAATCAGAACATGATAGGTTCATAAATTGTTTCCTATGATCTAAACTGATCTGTCTAAAGTCTGCTCTTTGGGATTGTTTTATAATTGCTGTCTGAAAGCTGCTTTCCTGGTTGCTTCCTACTCAGCCCTGGCATGAGCCCCATCTCCTGACAAGTGTCCTCCCAGCAGAGAAACATTGAAGAGCCTTTCACCTTTTGCTCTCAACTTCATGCTGAGCACAGAAGGTTGGAGGAGCCTGCTGAGGGGGAATAGGAGCCCTTTCTTCTCCCTGATTGTGTCCTGTCCCTGCAGTGCTCCCACTGGCTGGCATCTGGGAAAAACCAATGGCTCTGCTGTGCCTCACGACACACTGGTGCAAGTATGGAAATGCAGCTATGTGAGTCTGATCCTGCATAATTTAGCCCATCTTCTGTCCCTTTTGTCTGCAAATCAAGCTAGACTACTGCAGACTCAGCGTACTCATAGTGTAAGTGTAGATACAAGCGGCTGGCAGAAGTCTCACAATTGCTGGCCCTTGTTCTCATGGGGGACTTCAACCTGCCGGATGTCTGCTGGAAATACAACATGGCAGAGAGGAAGCAGTCTAGGAGGCTCCTGGAGAGCGTGGAAGATAACTTCCTGGCACAGCTGGTGAGCGAGCCTACCAGGGGAGGTGCCTCGCTTGACCTGCTGTTTACGAACAGAGAGGGACTGGTGGGAGATGTGGTGGTCAGAGGCCATCTTGGGCTTAGCGACCATGACATGGTAGAGTTCTCCATTCTTGGTGAAGTCAAGAGGGGGGTCAGCAAAAACCGCCACCATGGACTTTCGGAGGGCAGACT
>WAAD01030111.1:17799-29455 GCA_013389945.1 Fregata magnificens | reverse complement strand
TCAAAATTATTAATTATTATGAATTATCAAATATTTTGCTGAACTGTGACTGATAGTCAGTAAAACTGAACACCAATGTACAGTTAGTACCAATCTGTTGAGATCAATCTGAATTTTTCGTCTCCCCAAAGCCTTTTAACTATATATCTATTGAATAAATATATAGAAATGTTTTTTAATTAAGCTAAACTTTGAAAATCATTCTCAAAACAATAACCAGACAGGAGGGAAACTGCTAGTATGGTGTCGTATTTTCTGCAGAACTGCCATACCAAATCTAATAATGCATGTCTGTGCTGATATTGAAGATTGAGAGCTACAATACCTTTACCGTCTGTTTTTAAGTAATTAGGCATGTATTCATCCAAGAAAACCTACGTATGAGTTCTTTGCAACACATATTTCCACAGATGCTGTGGAAAACTAGAGATGTTAGGTCTCACAAGTCCAAACACTTTTAGCATCCAAAAGTTAATTGAGCCATAAACAAAAAAGGGAAAAACATCAAAGCATACTTTTAATAAGCAGACAATTGAACACAGTATTTTGGCTTTCCATAACAACAGCCAACTTTTTAAGCTTTTTATCTATCACCTTTCAGTGAAGTGACCTGCTGTTGAAAGCTATTGGGTTGCATTTTAAAACTCCCTGGCAAATGCTGGATCCCCCTTGGATAGGGAGTCACCAACCATCTTCAAATTCTGAGACTCTTCAGAGCTCTTTTTTTTTTTTTTTTTTCCCTCCAGAACCTTGGCAAATGTTTATTAAATTGGTGTTTTTCTTAGAATCTAGGTAGTATCCGAGTGCCATGCATGTTCACCGGGTGGAATTGTTTTCAACAAGTGTGCTACAAAGTTATTATTGAACAGCATATCTTTCTAGCATGCCTATACGGTATTCTGATTTCTCAACAGAAACATTTGTAGCAGGATACCTGCATATGTTAAATGTGGATTAGAGACTGGCTGGAATGAAATGGATGTACACATACTCCTTTCATTATGGAAACTTGTATATGTAACTGAATTTTGCAGCTCTCCAAAATGTAGAAATGAAGTGTGTCACAGTAACATTTAGCTGACATTTTTTAAGGGCCATTACAAAGATGGTTATAAATCCTAGTGTGGATAGACCGTTCAAGATCAGCAGGCCAGGGCTATGAACCCTGAAATCATTAACATTAATGCTCCTCAGGCAGTGAGAAACGGAGCTATAAAGCTGTAGGTGGTTATGAGGGCTTTGTTTCTCTATTAATAGTATTTTTGTTAATCTAACCTTAGAGATATGCATAGTGGTTCTGCTTCACACATAGGGGTCATAAAAGAACGATTATAATAGAGAAGAGTAAAGAGAAGGAAAGGATATAGAGGAAGAAACAGGAATGCCTATCAAAGTGACATATTGGGAAAGTATTTTTCTAAGCAATTTCTGCTGCTGACGCAAAATAAAGGTTATTGACCTCTCAAGGTTCAGCCAGAAGCAGCAACTACTACAAGAAACCAGAACATTTGGAAAGAGGGAAATTAGGGTAGGAAAACACCCAACAACTCAAAAATAAAACCATTTTGAAACCGCTGAATTCTAACCAAGATATTTCAAATGTAGGAAATAAAATGTTCTGAATTACCTGAAAACTCTAAATATAGTTTGCAACTATTTTCTAGATTTTGACTTAAAAAAAAAAAACACACCAAATTGTTTAAAACTTAATTCAATTCAATAATGTTTTTCATAGGACAGGAAAACAGAACACGAAAGGCAAGCCCAGAGTCCAAGCAGCTGTCTCTTTACCAGAAACACAGCTTTCACTGAAAAACAGTAAGATTTCCCACTCATATATTTACATAGAAGTTTTTCCAGGCATGAATTTACCCAAATGTTTACATTTTATTCACCTTTGCTAAGATGCAAAATAGCTGAAATTCTTTTTTATTTCAAATTTACCTTCTTTTCTGACATGTAGGAAGTACTGAAGTAGCACAAGGTATTGTTCCTCTTGACCATTCCACACATGGATGGGGTAAAGAATAAATATATCTCTTACCAGACACTTTTGTTTTTGGGTTTGTTTGTTTGGGTTTTTTCTCCTTTTTATCAGCCTTGGTGGTATAAGAATGGTTTGGATGAAAAGCAAAATCTCTGAATCCTAATCCCAACTATAAGCTTTCGAGGCACACCCTTTGTTAAATTCTACTTGGAATAAAGAGTTGTTTTCCACATGTTTTACTGCTGGGTAGCTGCAGAGATCAATGCACTGGATTACTGCTTGTACATTCATATCACGGAACCCATTTTACATCGTTAATAAGAGCAGCCTGACATTAGCTCAAAGCGAAAAGCAATCACTTAAGCTCTTCCCATTTGCTTAGTTTTTAAGTGCTAAATGTTACCTCCTGCATAGATATTCTTAGGGAATGAGCAAAAGGGGACATGAAATTCTGTGAGCTTCCCTTTGTGAAGTTTTCTTCAATCTTTTTCTTTGAAAGGTGAAGTTTTGTGGGCTGTGGAATGACCAAGAGACTATATCTCCTGCTTTGCTTTTCTGCTGCTTTTCTGGCCTCTTGTGAGCCATCCCTGTACCTCTTTGAAAGGAGCACAGGTATAGGTCTTCAGTTAAGCCCCACCAAATAGCTGTGACTTAGGCATGTGTGTGTTTGTATAGATACAGGTGTATATGAAATATACTTGTGTGAAACTACACATAGTGATTAAGTCATCAAGATGCTAAAAAAGATTAAAGTATGTCAAACCAAGAAAACTAAAGCTTTAGCAAGTTTCACAGGGATACGTAGTGTCACAAAGGGGCTGGCATTATTTTTGTACTGATCACTGAAACAGGGGCCAGAGGATAGTACAGTGTATCAAACATTCCTTAATGCGTACTCCATGCATCCACATAACTGACCCTGGGGTGGCTGTAATGCAGCAACCTACATATCCCACAGTGCCTTCCTGCACTTGATGTCAGACCTCTGTAGGGAAGGAGCATGGACTGATTTATCTGCCCCATGTTATCTGTGTCACATTGTCAGAAAGCGTTATGGGATACATGGCAAAATATTCACACAGGCAGGAAAGGACATTCCTCACTGCCCAAAAAATAAAGGGAGAAATGTGCTGGGCCTTCAAAAATGCATCAGCTGGTACCCATGCTCAAAAATCAGTCTAGTAATGGAACCATGTTTCAGGAGGACTTGCTCCAGAGCACGGGCTGTGATAAACGAGCTGAAAGAATTTAAGAAAGTCTTCAATGAAAGGCTAAAGGTTAGGTAAGGGAAATATGCTTGCTTCTTGTTTTGTACCTTTGTTCTTTAGGTATTCTGCATTGGGGGCAAAAGAATAAATAAAATTTTCATCTGAAAAAGTTTTGAAGGTGTAGCAATAAGGTAAAGCAATTACAGTACAGTGCTAGGATACTTAAGCCAGCTTTTAGTGAGGTAGATTTTAAGAAAGGCTACCCACATCTGGGCAGAACTTGGTGAAACTGAAGATGAAGGGTAGGTTTATTTGCTCTACACTGTTAAGATTGATTCTTACCAAAGCTAGCAATGTCCTCTCTACTGAAGTCTAATCGCAGGCCCTCATAAGTCATTTTAGCTAGTTTATTGTACACAGATCCCTCAAGCTGCAGGTGCAAAACACAGAAACTACTGTGTTAAAACTTTGTTATATGAGGAAGCTGAGGTTTAGAGATGAGAGTGAAAATGGGAAAGACTATCTGATTCTATCCAGAAAGGGGCAAAGAAAGCAAAACTCTGTCTATACGTAATGTGTATGTATTGAATGGATATCAACTGTCCCACACGAATAGCAATGTGATTATGTATTTTGTATGAAACACATTTATGCTTCTGTACGTGCAGAACAAACTTCTATGCTTTAATATTTAGCATTTAGTTTTGTACCACTTCAAATTTTTTTGCAAGATTAAATATGGGATAGGAGATTTACAGTATTCCTAAGAAAATACATATGAAGTTTGATTTAAGAACTATCATGATAAAGTAGGGAACTAGAGAATGTTTTTCTCCCATTTGTGCCATTTATCTTCAATAAAAATGCAGGCCCTTGCCTAACACATAATTTATTGTATTTATTCCTCTCACTCTTAACATGAATATAGTTTTCTTGGGTGTTGTCATTGTTGGGTTTTTCTTTTTTTCCTTTGCTCCCTCCTTCCCGTCTGTACTGAAGAACTTCCCAGCACAATTCAGCCAGGAGGGCTGGAGAGCAGCTGTCTCCACAGCACAAGGCAGTGGTTTGCCAGCAGGGCATGCTTCTGCATAGGTTCATTGGTTTTCTTCCCCCTCCCTTTTAGGTGTGATCTCACTGTTTTTTAAATGCTACGTATAATTTAAACCAGGACCAAGAGTCTTCACCTTTCCTCTAAGCAGCTAAACAGTGTTTGTCTTTCTAACGCTGCTAGTCTTTATGAAGGTATTATATGAAAGCTCACTTTCAAGCAACTAAAATGATAATATAAATTCAATGCCATGGTAGTAATTTATCACTTTATGATAATGCCAGAATATACAAATGATAAGACTGAAGGGCTCGGGGAGAAATCTGAGGGGTTTTTATCATTTATTTATGGACTTATGTAATACGAGGGAGTAAGTGCTGAAGGAGAAATACAAAGACATTTCATCTAACATGTTGATTTAGTGCTTCCTCTTCCCTGATCAATGACCTCCCTTATGTTTGGAAGAGACTGAACAGTCCAGAAAGAAGTGTGTGTCTTCTTTATTAAAATTAGTCAGAAAAATAGGTAGGCTTTGTTATACTGTTACAATTAACTTTGTGAATAAGGGATAATTATTAATTCTTTAGCTAATGTATATGTTGCCATAAATGGCACCAAGCTTAAAAAGGGATATCTCTCACAGAGTACTGTAGCTGTTAAGAAACTTGCCAATAAGAAAGAGGGACTCAGGAGTATAAGTATGTGCAGGACCATGACGCAGATGCAAACTGATGCACGAAGAAAGGCGATTTAAAATGTTAATAATAAAAAATATGGAAATATTAATTTGTTGGTATGCATTGTAAAAGAAATACTTTTTTGTTTGTTTTTCATTTTTTATATTATGTTAAAATAAGCCATTTATTTCCTTTACTTTTTTGTGCAGTTCTAAACGATACCTGCAAAACTAGGTAGCAACTTATGCCGTATTCACCTTTCCACCAGGTACTAGTCTAATCTCTAAACTCTTTGCATTTATAACAGACTGACAATAATGAAATCCTCTGTGAGCTTCTTGGTTCTTTTCAGAGGAATAAAAGAAAATTCTGCTTCAGGTAATGTAAAACATAAATATAAATGCTAAATACAACATCATATTTGTCTTTGTAGGACGCTAGTTTCACTTCTTGCAACTATATTGTTTATGATGATGATACCTTGTAGTGTACCAGACACGTCATACATAAAGCCTTCCGAATGTACACACATTTAGCCTATACATGTAGCCTTTTAAAGCAGTCAATATCCAGGAAAGTGACAGCTGATATCTCAGGTAACACAGATCAGACTGAACAGAGTGCCCTACTTAACTGAATATATGACTGTCTATAGTTAGGTGTAAGAAGTTAGCTGAGGAAAGCAGAGATTATCGCATATCCCTATGATAAATCCAGCCTCACAGTGTTTCAAACCTAAAGCAACACCCACCTATGTGTCTACTGCCATTTTAGTTGATAAGTAGAATTGACACTGAGATAGATAACTCAGGAGACGGAAATATTAGTCTTTTTGGATTGCAGCAAATTCCACAGGCTATGTTACAGTGGCCTTGTACACTCTGCAGTAAAGGAGCAATAAATAACTCAAACCAATCCCAGTTCCGTAAGTGCAAGTGATGATAACTTGCAAATGCCAAATTGTCTTCCCAGCCTGCTATTTCTGCATGCTAGTTTTCAAATTGATTTTTAAAATATAGAATTTGTGTGAATAAACTGCTGATATTCCTTCCTTCATTTTCTGAGCAAACACAGGGAGGCTACCAGAGCTTTGAACTATGTGGGATTGCTGGTGCTGAGGCAACATAACAGAGGTACAGATATGGTAGGACCTGTATCAATGACTTTTGGGATTGTATTGGGTGCAGACGCCCAGGTGTTGGCCACAGGGGGCTGCAGGGGTGGCCTCTGGGAAAACAGACTGGGACTGCCCCATGATGAACACAGCTGGTTCCAGCCGGCTTCAGTGGACCCACTGCAGGGCACAGCTGGGCCCCTCAGCCAAGATAGTGGTGCCTCTGGGAAAGCGTATTTAAGAAAGGGCAAAATGTTGTGCAGAAGCTGTGAGAGAGGAATAAGAAAAATGAGAGAGAAACAGCCCTGCAGACACGGAAGTGAGAGAAAGACAGGGCGGAGGTTCTCCAGTTGCCAGAGCAGAAACTCCCCTGCAGACCGTGGTGAAGACCATGGTAACGCAGGTTGTCCCCCTGCAGCCCATGGAGGTCCTCATTGGAGTACATATCCACACTGCAGCCCATGGAGGACCCCATGCCACAGCAGGTGGACATATCCTGAAGGAAGCTACAGCCTGTGGAGAGCCCACGCTGGAGCAGGCCCCTGGAAGAAGCCACAGCCCATAGACAGGAGCCCATGTAGGAGCAGGTCTTCTGGCAGGACCTGTGGCCTGTGGGCGACCCATGCTAGAGCAGTCCATTCCTGAAGGACTGTACCCCATGGAGAGGACCCATACTGGAGAAGTTCCTGAAAGACTGCAGCCAGTCAGAAGGACTCATGTTGGAGCAGTTCATAAAGGAATGTATCCAGTGGGAGGACCCTCAATAGTGCAGTCTGTCCCTGAAGGACTGTACCCAGTGGAAAGGACCCACACTGGAGCAGTTTGTGAAGGACTGCAGCCCATGGGAAGAACCCATGTTGGACCAAGGTAGAAGTGTGAGGAGGCAGGAGGAACTGTTATGGACTGACCACAGCCCCCCATTCCCCATTCCCCATTCCCCTGCACCACTCAGAGGGGAGGAGGTAGAGGAGTCAGTAATGAAGGAGTGAAGTTGAGCCTGGGAAGAAGGGAGGATGGTGGGAACGTGAGTTTTTAGTTTTGACTTTGTTGCTCACTATTCTACTCTATTTTTAATTGGCAATAATTTAAATTAATCTTCCCTATGTTGATTCTGGCTTGCTGGTGATGGTAATTGGTAAACAATATCCCTGTCTTTATCTTGACCCACGAGCTTTTCATCTTATTTTGTCCCCTTGTCCTCTTGAGGAGGTGTAGTGAAGGAGGTGAAGTGATAGAGCGTCTTGGTGGGCATCTGGCAGCCAGACAAAGTCAACCCACCAGAGGGATATTGCTGGAATATTTGTATTAATGCCTTTATTTGTTTATAAATTTCCCTGTGGAAGATGGAATTATTGTGATTAGGTACATTTCCTAGTGCTGTCATGGCTTCTATTATCTCATAAGACTCAAGGATTGTCAGGCCTGTTCCTGAAATACAAAGACAGGGTATTTCAAAAAAGAGGCAGCTGTTATAAGAAAAAAGCTGGAAGCATCTGGGGCTTCTTTTCTGCCTCCAAAAGAAACCTACCATGTCATGAAAAGAGGAAATATTCTTGCTAGAAACTGCAGAATAGCTTAGCTGTAAAGTTGCAATGTAAAGCACAAGAAACACTACATACACCTCAGCAACACTTTCTTGTCTATAAAGACTGCTTCAGCTTCATTTGAGGCAAAAAGATTTGTTTACTCTCTGTTATGGCATGGGAAGAGATTAAGAGGCTATATGTTCTATATACTTTTCATTAGTCTTCTTAGGGGATCCTATTTCCCATTCAGAGAAGATATTTCAGACTATGAATATATTCTAGACCTCTAGAGCACTTTCAATTTTCTGGCTCCAGATATGCACCCTAGCTCCACCCCAAATCTATACCAATAAAAGGTCCACAAATGCAGCAGCACTTCCTGATCTCTTCCCATTCTCATCTGCACAGGAAGAAAGCACAAGCCCATAAGGCTGATGGTGTCAGCTGCATTTGCTCAATCTCAGCACTTAAGAGACCTGGAACCTGAAGTTCCCTGAACATAACTGTAGCAAGAAAATGTAGACAGTCTTCGGGACTTTGAGGCCAGCAAAATATTTAGAAAACTTTTAGGTTGCTGGTCCCAAGAGTGGAATCCAGTTCTGTATTCTGGGCACTGAGACTCTCTGTACCAGTTATGAGAAAAGTTAGTTGCTCTACGCAGGATGAAAAGGGTACGGTGCTCAAAACTGATGCTACTGAACTTAGACAATAGGGAATGTTTGGCAGGAGCCAGATGTCACTCTGGGCTTGGGCAGGGTTCTCAGGGATTTGGAGAAGCACTTCTACCCATTTGGGATCCACAACTTCGGACTTCCTACTGAAAGTAGGTGACTGTGTTGTTATTTTTCAAAGAATTGAATAGAACTAATTTCTGTCTTCAGAAGTATAGGAGAAAGGAGTGGATGTTGTGCTCCTTCCATATTACAGCTTAATGATTTAAATACTTATGCAGAAAATGAGAGCAGAATTATGAGATGTCTACTCAGTATGAGTACAGACAGAGCTGCACGTTACATGTAGTTTACCACCAGCTCAAGACCAATGGGAGCAGCTGGTGAGCCCAGACCCCCAGCTCCAGGAAGAAAGGAACTTTCTCTGGCCTCTGAGCTCCCTGTCCTGAGGTGTCTTCTAGATGGGGGGGCAAACCCAGCTGACTCCATCCTGCAGTGGAAGCACACTGGGGATCCATTGCCATCCTCTGCCCCTGACTGCTCCCACAGGGCTGTCTCTCCAAAAGCATGAGGAAACGGTGACTCACCTGTCAGCCAGGTGCAGGTTTTAGGTATTTAACCAGAGGGTTCAGGAAGACTGGCCATCTTGGTCTATGATGGCAGGAGCAGAACACTCTCTTATGAAAACATGGGTAACTAGGGTTTCTTTTTTGCTGAGAAAGTGCCTAGTAATCTTTTATTACTGTGTAAAAGGAGTGTGACATCACCAGCTGATTTTTTAAGTCACTCTTTAAAGCATCAACTAATTTTTGTGACATTCTTTGGGACCACACATCAGACTGAGCTGCTTTGTGAACTCAGAGGAAAATTTACTTTTTAAATCCTCACAGACATTAGACCGAGCTGCCTAGCTAATGCAAGACTGCAGGACTATGGGGAGTCACAAGACCTGGGAAAATATGGAAAGTACAAGTGTCCATCTAGAAACTGATACACTGCTTTGTTATGAGTAAAAGTTTCAGGTATCCAGAAACTAGAAGGCATGACTTGAGTGGCCAGTCCCACAAAATGAATAAACAAACTTTAAGTGAAATGAGTTATCTGCAGCATTTGTCTATGCATGTCTTCAGCTCCTGAAAACATACATAAGAAGTCTGCACAATTTCTTAGAGCATCCTCAGAAAAAGGTTTCATTTATTAGATTATTCCTTATTAGTATTTTCCCCAGATATAATGCCAGGGATTGTTAAATTCATTTCTATTCAAGTGAGTTATTTTTAATGTCTAAATATATAAATAGTAACGTATACAAAGTTTTAAAAATGTATTTTATGTAAGATCACAAGAAGTTACATGAAAATATATGAAAAAATGTGTGTTAATAACATTATTTCTGCCACAGATGATGTATTTGAAAAAAGAGTAAATTTTTTTATAGGCCAGGCAAAAGAACCTGTTTGTTTCAGTCTATAGCACCTTTTAATACAAATACTTGATTTTGGTATATTTTGACTGTAAATTCAGTGCACATAAAAATATCTTTGTAGGGTAGATGCCACAAAATAAGATATCATTCTGGTGTTTCACTTATTGCATACCAAGAATCTTCTATTGCATATAAAAAAAATCCAAAAAAAACCCCCTACAGTTTACACATATAATGTGGGCAATCTTAATAAAAAGCTTTCATTAAACACATTTATTATAAATGGAAATAAAGCAATTCTTGTTATATTCTCATAGCGTTGTCTTACAAAGGGAATCATCAGGGCAGCAGGCACTGCTTATGCCCATTCATTCTATCCTAGTGTATCTGCAGAGATGCAGGAAAGCTCACACTTGGAAGAAACTAATCTCTCAACAGTGGCTGTGTGAGGAAACGGTAATTTGGCTATGTAATCTAATTGCAATGTGTTCAGTTAGCAGATGTGAGCAAATAAAGAGAAAACCAAATTTAGATTTTGTGCCAATTGCTCTTTTATATGCTTGCTTGTTTTTGAGGACTCCCTATGATTTTTTCTAATTTGCTTGGTGGTGGGAACATGCGGCACGGTTTTGTACACCTTCCGGCTGCAGCACTGCGGTTTGCCAACAGGTGGCATGATGCATTTCCATTACTCGGTGTCTCTCCAACAAGATGACTGCCTGTTCATCTCTGCAATAAACGCAGAACACCACCCTAGGCCTCAGCTCTGCAAAGATTTAAGCATGTGTTTGAATTTGCATACCCGTACCACTAAATCTCATCTTTCCTGCTGAGTTAAAGAGTCTATTTTTTCCACTGTGGTAAGAGAGCAGCTACCTATAGCTATGCAATGTTAAATTATTTAGGTATATAATCACAGTGGGGGAGAATATTCTTGAACTATTATTATGGAACCTGTTCACTATGGTGTTGTCCAAAGAGCTAGCTAAATATATTCAGTTTTATGTGAATATGGTCCTGGACAAACAAGTTAAATTATTATCTAGCACTGCGCTGCAAATATTCAATCTAATTTTTCTTATATTTCTTTCTTTACTTCTAGCCTGTACAGCTGAAGAAAAGTTATAAACAGTTACATGAGAATGATCTCACATGAACTAGTAGTATAAAATAGAAGTGTGAAATCGGATGCAGAATTGTGTGAAATACATGCTGAATACTCAGTGAATGGACATGAGCTACTTCTTGGCTATGTTTCTGCAAATTCGGTTTGGCTCAAACCATGGAAGTACAACAGAACCCTCTGTGAAATTAACAATTAAAGCTCTGAAATGAATTATTCCTGAGCAAGCACTTTTTTTCAGGACTTTTGCCTGATGGCACAGAAGCAGCTATGGCATTACCCACATGCCCAGAGGAGCAGTAGGGGGAACGGATGCTGTGTTAGGAGTTAATTTTGTATCTCAATAGGATTTGGAGGTTAATCTTCAGTTTCAATGCATAGGTGGTAGAATATATGTGAAATAAGGGACATGCAATGAAAGATTTTACTGAACTGCAGAAATGTGTATAACATGCTAAAAATAGAATCATAGAATCATTAAGGTTGGAAAAGACCTCTAAGATCATCAAGTCTAACCATCAACTAACACCACCATGACTCCTAAACTAGGCCCTGGAGTGCCACATCTATACCTTTTTTGAACGCCTCCAGGGTTGATGACTCCACCACCTCTCTGGGCAGCCTGTTCCAATGCCTAACCACTCTTTCGGTAAAGAAATTCTTCCTGATGTCCAATCTAAACCTCCCCTGATGCTACTTGAGGCCATTTCCTCTTGCCGTATCGCTAGTTTCTTGGGAGAAGAGTCCAACACCCGCTTCACTACAACCTCCTTTCAGGTAGTTGCAGAGAGCGAGAAGGTCTCCCCTCAGCCTCCTCTTCTCCAAGCTAAACAACCCCAGTTCTCTCAGCCGCTCCTCATAAGACTTGTTTTCTAG
>WAAD01030111.1:0-10600 GCA_013389945.1 Fregata magnificens | reverse complement strand
ATATTCATCAATGACCTGGACAAAGGGACAGAGTGTACCCTCAGCAAGTTTGCCGACGATACCAAATGGGAGGAGTGGCTGATATGCCAGAAGGCTGTGCTGCCATCCAGCAAGACCTGGACAGGCTGGAGAGCTGGGCCGAGGGGAACCGAATGAAATTCAACAAGAGGAAGTGTAAGGTCCTGCACCTGGGGAGGAACAACCCCACACACTGGTACAGGTTGGGGGTTGACCTGCTGGAAAGGAGCACTGCTGAGAAGGACCTGGGAGTGCTGGTGGACAGCAGGCTGATCGTGAGCCAGCACTGTGCCCTTGTGGCCAAGAAGGCCAACGGCATCCTGGCATGCATCAAAAGGAGTGTGGCCAGCAGGTCGAGGGAGGTTATCCTCCCCCTCTACTCTGCCCTAGTGAGGCCACATCTGGAGTACTGTGTCCAGTTCTGGCCTCCCCAGTTCAAGAGGGACAGGGAATTGCTGGAGCAAGTCCAGCAGAGAGCCACAAAGATGATCAGGGGACTGGAGCACCTCTCTTACAAGGAAAGGCTGGGAGACCTGTGTCTGTTCAGCCTGGAGAAGAGAAGACTGAAGGGGGACTTTGTCACTGCTTATAAATATCTGAAGGGTGGGTGTCAAGAGGATGGGGCCAGACTCTTTCCAGTGGTGCCCAATGACATGACAAGGGGCAATGGGCACAAATTAGAACACAGGAAGTTCCACCTGAACATGAGAAAAAGTAGGGAGGTGTCTAAATATCATAGCTGTCTAATGTGGCAACCAGTCCCAGAAGGAAGGTGATTGAATTGTTGCTCGACATTTGTGGGGCTTTATTCTTCTAAGTCCCCAGCTCATTGGAGTTCAGATGGACAGTTTCCTATTCAAAGATTTTGCTTGCCCCTTTGCCATCAGCCCTTCTGCTGCTCTTACATGCACAGGGATATTTAACAAAGTTTGTTGGCACTGACATATTCATCATATTGCAGTTGGTGTTGATTTGACAACTAATTCTGTTGTGTTCACAGGGAATGGGTAATGGAACAGGCAAAAAATGTATTTTCACAGAGACAGAAAGCTCAGCATAAAAATGCAGTCAGGGAGCACAGAAAACAGCAGAGTAGCTCTCAACACAGAGATCACAAAAGAACTAATTTGCCAGAATGCCATTCCAAGCCCATGACCACAGCATTAGTAATGCTGCAAGAGTATGGAGTGCACCTGAGCCTGTGCTCATTAACCTTTTGGGTTAATGTGCAGCTCACAAACATAAAGGGGCCCTGTGTGTGGTGTAGGAGAATGGAGGGGGGAAAGCAAGCATGAGGGAAGGAAAAGAGTGGGAACAACTCAAGGAAAAGACAGAGTCCTTTTGATTTCTGAAATGAACTGAGCATTGTTTTTCTCCAACGCAGAAATGTAAAAAAGTGAATCAAGAAAAGCATTCCAAAAGAGAAATGGATTCACACAGCTATGGCTTCGAATCTAACATATATTTAGATTAGCTATCAACCAGATAATTCTCTGATAAGGAAACTGCTAAACAGTAGAAACATTTGATCTCAGATTTTTCCACATTCCAGGCCTGATCATCATTTTCTCATCAATGGCCAAGGTAAAGTGACCAGATGTCTCAATTAGATTGCACAAGTACCAGTTTTTAATAGACTGGCCCAGTGTTCAGTGATTTTTTTATTAAGATGCCGAGACATCCTATTGTTACTCTGCCACTCATCCACCCTCAGTACAAAAATGGCTGATTCACAGACTCTGCTCCTCCTCTCTTGTATGTTATATCTACAGTAGATGATCAAATTCTCATTAACACAGGGGAGAGTACAGCCTGGCACCTGCAAAATGTTTCCAATATGACTGCTTAATATCTCTTGGCAATGCTGGTTTGTAACAGGAAGCCAAATAGTGATGCAGCCAAGGATGCATTGCATGAGATCTCTATCCCCAGGCAATTTAACTTGGACACAACAGACTTGGAATGCAGCTTCACTTTCCTCTGCTGCCCTGTGCTTGCTCCCATTTCACCTTCTTCAGTACCCCTTTTTTCCTGTTCATCATGGTCTCCCCTCACCTTTCCCTCTTAACCCCTCATTTTCATTTTCCAGATGGAGAGGCTGGGCCCTTCACAAAGCTAGTCTCACGGATTACATGAATAAGGAGACTGTTTCTGCTGTTGTTACATTTGGAGAACATAAACTGTTCCTGAAATTCGTGCGATTCAGGTAGGCGCAGTCAATGACCAAGATTTTATATCTTGGTTAAAGCTCAATCAGGCACAGCAATTAGGGGTATCGGGCAGTTTTGTAGAGAGATCTTAATTGTTTAAGGACATTTTTATTGAACTAAGACATACAGTGGTGTTAGCTGTCTAAATTGCTGTTTAATATACCCTACTATTTATAATATTTCGCTTATACACAGATTTCTTTGCAGTTTCAACAGTCTCTGGTGCCTTTACTTCCTGTTCTAATCAATGACTGGAAGATGCTATTTGATCACGTTCCATTCAAGAGATGGCAGCATTCAAAGAAAGCAAGTGCTGCACTGTGCTGCCAGTGCAACTTTTATTCCATATAGGTTAATCTTGTGAAGAATCTCGGAGTTTTTGATCAGTCTAAAATACAGCACATTTGCTTGAAATAGGACTTTGAAATTTTATCTATAAGTTCTAAATGAGATAGTAATACAAGCTTCTCCAGCTCTTTAATAATGAATGCAGTTATGTTATTTTATCCACATAGGAATATAGTAAATTAAATTAAAGCGGCAAGACATAACCCTTACATTTCCAAAACTGCTAAGACAGCTTTGTGTACATTCAAATCTTTCTTCCTATACATACTTATTGCAGAAATATAGTACGGTATATTGCTGTTTTCAAACTGAGTTCTTGCTGCTGCATTCACTGAACTCATACCTAATTAATGCTCCCATTCACTTTAGGATCAGAAAGGTCAATCCTGCAGCATTTGACCACTTCAGCAATGATTCATGTCTTTGATCTTATATTTTGTCATGTAATTAGTGCCAGTGAAGTCCCCATTGGTCCTTCCAGTTGCATACGAACCTAACTTGTGCATTGGATTAGGCACCTTGGATTGTCTTTATTATAACTTAGACATGCCAAGTCTAAGCACCCCAGTTGTAAGTACCCTGAATGTTTAGACTCCAGCTTTGTATCAAGATTTGTCAATAGGATATTTGCAGTTGGGAGAATGTTTCTCTTAATTCAGACACCTCCTTATTATAGTCTAGTATGTGGAAATATAAATGACCTTTTGGAAACTGAAGTTTTGCTGCAGTTCATTGCTGGCATTCCATTGCTAGATGGACATCTAAACACAAAGCAAATTTTTTTTGGTATCTAAGTAATTAAAAATAAAAACACTAATCTGTTCAAAGCAAGTTAGTATGAGTTACAGGTCAACAACTTTTTTCTCTGCCTCTTGTAAGAATGATGATGGATGGCATAATGTAATATATCTGCACAATAAAAAACACTGCCTGAACAGTTTAGTATCATTAGCAACACCAGTACTATATTTCATATCCCTCGCTGCTCTCTTCTCTTTGAAGGATTGAACTCTTTCATCTAAATGTATGTAAACAGTAATAAATAGCAGACTGGATTTCTGCTCTGTGGACTTTGCTCTGATCTGTGCTGGTCCCTGGTCTGGGCTGGCTCTCTGCACTCTACTGCATCTTGTTCCCCACCACAGCAAGAAAAATTGGTGTTTCACAGCCTGCTCCCACCAAGCAGGCACTGCAGTCCTTGGCACCCAAAGTAGGCAGGCTGGGAGGAGGCAGCACTTCAGGCAGATATGAGTCTGCCTCTGAACCACAAACATGTTTCATCCCTAATAATAGTTCATGCCTCAGCCACCTTAGTGCTGTACAGCACCTGACTGAAACAACAATACTGTAGAAATGAGAGATACTTTCCCTCTTGTTACTAACGTGAAAGCTTTATTTTTAGAAAGATGCTAGCTTTAGAATCAGAAGTTTTGTGCTCTGATTAGTTCATATAAAAGATATTTATATATTTATATTCCTCGTGGAAAATGTTGGTGAAAAACATTCAGGTGAAATATCAGTCCTTGGCAGATACTCATTTAAATAAGTCTGGTTTTGGATGCTTGGTTTTTTTAACAAAACAGTACATTTTTCAAGGAATGTAAACTTTCATGTGAGAATTGCCATTTTGCTGAGAGCCTGGTTTTCAAGGAAAAAATGATAAAAAATGTTCATTCAGCCCTAACTTCAAAATGGACTCCGTACTGTTCACAAATCCCACAATTTTATTATGAAAGTGTATGAGAGTTCCTTTTTTAGAATGCAAGCTCCTGAAAACAAATGCTTCCATGAGAATCTTGATTTTCTCTGTGGGGAAAAAATATGCTTGCATAATGTCAATCAAGTTCTTGAAAATTCTTAAAATAATTCATAAAAATATATTTAATTTTTTTTTTAAATAAAAATCCCACTTTACTAAGCCTATCCTCATGACTTTGGTAAGACCTGGTTCCTATTTTTTGAAAGTTTAGTGTTGACTGTGTTATGAATTAGAAGCTATATGTGAACATGTGGCATGACTAAGTTGTAATAAATTCAGTAAGACTGAATAGTAGATTATAAGGTATTTTAACATTTACAAGAGAGCTAATAGCCTTTCTTCTACTTCAGAAAGACAAGTAAATGAAGTAGCCTTAAATGAAACATCTGGGGACTGTAGTTATTCATTATGGTTTTGTGAGTGAATCAAGATCTTGGTGTGGCCTTTCCCCTTCTGCTGTTACTGTTGTTGTATTCAAAAAGATTCTGCCCACAATAAATTATTGTTATTGCCGCTTTGCTCTTATATAAATCTTTTTCTCCAAGGTGCTCTTGATGCCTTACTAGCTTATGTGAATGAAACCTTTTGTGATCCTTGTGAGGTAAAGAACTCCCCAAACTCGAACGTCTCTATCTGAAGAAAATATCAAAGAAATTGCAATGACAGAAACTTGCCCCAGTGTTTTTGAACTTATACAGGATTTCTGAGAAAGCTGCAATGCTTAAATTTAAAACCTGACAAACGTATTAGCTCATTGCAAGAAAATATCAGTGAACAAAAAATTTGAGCATCACTTTCTCTGATCAATTCAATAAAACAGAAAACAAGAGATAATAAAAAAATCTCTTCTATATATTAATAGTCTATCTAGAATCCTTTCCAAGTAATATGCTCCATGCCCATGTCCTCTGATACACATCGGGGAAAAACATTCTTCCTGGGTAATATTATTAATTCACCAACAACTGGCCTGAAGTACCAGATTAATCAACAGACACTAGATGATAACTACTATGTGTCTTGCTAGTTTCAATCCCTGTTTAGCCAAGTACTTAGGCACATATAAATCCCACCTCATTCCAGAGCTAAGTACCTGATTAAATGCTTTGCTGAATAGAGATGGGCTGCTGAAACAAGACACTGGGCAGTATTTCAGCTCCTGACATCAGTCAGATCCGTATCCTCCAAAGATCCAAATAGAGGCATCTATTAATTTCACTGCATTTCAAATCAGGCTCATAATACATAGGGTTTTCCAGTTCCTCTGAGATATATTAGTCAATTGAGGAAAAGACTTCATATAATTTTAAATTTCTGCTACCAAATTAACAAATTAGTGGGTTTTTCTTCTGGGCTGCAACTTTATTTAGTTATTAATCCATTTTTTTTCTGGAGTCTATAGCAACCAGATGCTTTATGCTACAGCCAGTCTTATCTTACCCAGTAAACTAATTGTCATTACTTGCCACAACAAAGAGAGTGAAGTAAATGAAAGCTGTTCTCTTAGGAGGAAAAAAAAAAAATCCATTCTTTTCCCTTCATGCAGCTTTTTTTAAGGAAAATGAGCTGATCAAAGACATTCACTCCTTAAACTTCACTGACATGTAGCATTAAGTTACGACATCCACCCTTAGGTAAAAAGTCTCTACTGGCTATATACCTTAAAGCTATCAATGATATTAAATCTTATGAAGTGAAAGTTAAAGCTATTTTGGTTACCCTGTGCTGGAGGAATGTTTAAACTGTCAACTCACACAGATAAAAGAGGGAAAGGCAAGAACTCACTCATGTATCAATGAACAACAAACTTTCTAGCCGATTATGCTTTTATTTGTATCACAGAATCTTCAAACTCATTTTTTAAAAAAACAAAAGCGGGGGGAGGGGAAATATCAGTATGGGCATAACCTTGGTTTTCCTTGAAATTCAATTCTGTTGAACACAAATCCTCAGATTACTTTTGCAGCTTTCACCATGTTACCAATCATGTTTGTTCACTATAGCACTCTTCATTTTTTTGCTTTTTGATAAAACAACAGATTATTCAGATACCCTCTCTAAACCATTAAATCAGTCTAACCATGTATTAAAACATCTTGCAAATTCCTCAAAGTGCTGTTTTTCTGACATATTTCTTTAGCAGTCCAAATGTGACAAGGAATAAAGCTCTTTGATGTAAAGAGCTGGTCCTATAGACAGATCCCCACTGGGCAGATGGTTATTTTTAATAGTCTGACCTAATTTCTTAGTAGTGATCCAGGGACAGCATAAAGCCCTGTGGAGGAACTGGTCTATTGTGTTGAAGTAACAGGAGAGAACACTAGATAATAGTAATAGCAACATTGGTTCGTCTGAGTTCAGTCTTAACAAAGCCCACAAACATCTACTGTCACAACAGTTAAGGGTTCTGAGGATGGGAAGACTTATTATGACAGACCTATCATATGATATCAAGCCAAACTAGCCATCTTTAGGAGCTGAGGAAAGCCTTCAGAAAGTGGTTTTTGTATGACTACTGAGTTATTCCTGATTTCCTTCACAGCATTTTCTTGCTTGTATTTTCTCTCTTCTCATAAACATTACTAAACCTGAAGGTAAACAAATTGTGTTATCTTTTTCTTTCCTTCCCATCTTTCTCCCATTCTCATTTCTTTGGTTACTCTGCCATTTTGCATTTGACCTTTCTGGAACTACTAAGATCAGAGGCTGATAATCAATCTTAGTGAGAGGAAGAAATACAGGCTACAGATTTCAAAGATGTGAAATCTACTTTTCTTCCCATTGCATTCGGTGAAGTTCACTTTAGTTTGAAACAAAGTTGAGAGGATAATCTAGACCACAACAAACAGATGCTCAGAGGCTGTTATTTCAGCACAACACAGCAGCCATGCCTGAAAAACATAACTGGACAAGAAATTTTATATAGTACTAGCTACATTTAGTTCAATTTCTATTCTTGCATTCATCAGCTCTGCACAGTAGCAAACAGGAAATGCATTTGAAACTAAAACTAATAAACTTTTCTTCCAGAAATTCATTAGAAAAGTTGTCAAGGACAAAAGCAATGCTCTATAGTCAGTTGTGTATTAGCAAAAATGAAAGTTTATAGACCCTGTGCTCAAGGACAAGCTGCATCCACCTCCTGAATGGAGAGTAAGTAAAGTACTGTTCTACCACACCATGGTGCTCTGTCAGAGTAAGGGCTATTTCCCCCAGAGGGACCTGTTTGTACAAACATTCCTGGTAAAAGAAAATACAATGTATAATGGTCAGTTCACCTCAGACATAGTACTCAACATCTTTCTTGTTTTGAAAACTAAACTTGTCTAGTTGTTTTCAACCTTATTTAACAATATTTTTTAAACTGTTCAGAGAAAATAACATTCTAATCTCATTAATACAGTTCAGTTACTATGACTGATTTTACTAATATTCACCCTCAGTGCACCAGTCACCCAAACTGAAATGCTGGGTAAGGCTCCTGCATGTTCTCTGATGTCTTAATACTCCATTGCTTTATGACGATATGAACGCAAGCTATGGGAAAATACAGCCAATGAGTTTCCCTCTCTTTATTGAAAAACCCAACTTAAGATGTTGCTACATGTTCACGCACAAATTATAACAATAGCAGAAAATGCTTTGTCTCCTCCCACATGCCAGTTGTGCATCTTCTCTAGGGTGCTCAAAAGAGAGCACGCACTGACAGACTTGGAAATGCAGCTCTCCTCATCGTACCGTGTTCAAGGCCTTGCAGATTTCTGTGAGAATATGCAGCAAGTGAAATTGCTTCCACATAAAGCCATTTCTTAGAGATTTTCCTATGAGAAGTTAAGGGGCTTTATGTTAACAGGCACATTATGATTGAAGTTCGTACATATGATGTTAACAGACAGATAACTATTAACTCATTTTCAGTGTAAGAATTGTGTCTGAAGATATATCCCAAGAGTCTAGAAATCTTCAAGTAGACAACATAGGAGGCCATTTCACATAAAAAGTATATCAGGCTGGGAATTGGAAGAGGGAAATCTCCCTAATCAACATGGCAGCTACCCTTGGGCAAATACTTTCATATTTATGTGTGTCTATTTCTGCTCTCATCTCCATTTGCTTATTCTATCCCGATTATACAGTATTAAGGCCAGAACTGTTCCTCAATATGTTTTTAAGCAGTAGGTCTGAAAACTCAAGAGTCAGTGCCAAAGGGCTAATTTAATATATATCATAAAACACCAATCTCAGATTTCATTGCAATATGTTGGCAATTTACAGTCTTTTTAATACTAAAGTGACTCTTGAGGATGTCCTGGGCAAGAAATCCTACCAGTCCTATAATACCACTAGTGGAAGTCCTGTTAACAAACCTACAGCCTCATTTCTTCACAAAGTAGAAGAAATGGTCACCATGACTTGGTCTGCATGCAGAAGAGCATATGCTTGTGACAGCTGTTTCAGTGTGTCTTCGACAGCCTTTCATCCAGCCAGCTCTACCTTTCCCTAGCTGTACTCCCAGACAAGAGTCCTTATAAAATTGCACATGGATCAATTATACGTGCAGTATAATGTGAATATATAATCTTTCTTTGGAGTAAATGTTTTTTTGAAGTATTTAAGCACCATATGCCCAAATACACTTATGTGCTTACAGTTAAGCATATGCTTAAGGACCCTGAGAAAGTAATATCAGTCATACTACAAAGGCAGAAGCAAAATTAGGAAATGAATGTCAAAGAAAAAAAAGTGCTCAACCAGGACATGCCATACTAAATAACATTATACGTGTTATTTTCCTCCACCCAATCTTTTTAAGCATTTCCTGTCAAAAATTAATTTGAATTAATACAATTGAAGTATGGGTTCCACAGACACTTGAGTTTTTCTGTTATTATGTCGAATAAATGAAAGTTGCTTGCATGATATATTTTCTGTTAATACTATAATCCATTCATTAACCATGGGAGGTCTTTCCAATATCTAAGTATAATTTTTTTTTACCAGCTTGAGACTTTTTCTTCTCTTTGGGGATTTTTCTTTATACATATTATTATTTTTTGATTTATATAGCATTGCTCCCTATGTGCTCATGGTGCTTCAAGAAATTCAACAGAGTCAAACTAAAAGGCAAGAGACTTCAATTATTTGTAAAAGAGAAAACTCTTTAGTGCAGGCTCTAGAAAGGGAAATGAATAGCAGCAGGATTCACTTGGCTGTAGATTTTCAGGCAAAGGTCACAAATTATTTTATCTGCAGAGCTGTTGATCATCCAGCCTCGCTGAGGACAATGTGAAGTGCAAGTGTTCAGCACACTACAAAACTACATCATATACATGCCAATAACCAGAAATGAGAGGAGGTGAAAATCTTTGTCAAAGTATAGATGATATAAGAAAAACAACAATGGAGAACATACACAACCAATATCCTGAAAATTAAAGGTGCTGAGATCTGAAGGGTGAATGACTTGGTTTGATGAAAATCTCACTTTCAAGAATATCTTGCGGGAAGTAACAGGAAAAAAAAAATTCTAGTCACTGGCTAGTCCAAAACATAAAAAACATTAATTTGGGACCAAAACAAAGGGAGAATTTTGGACTTTCCCACAGAAACATCTCCTTCCTCCTTAATTCTATGTTGTGTTTTCCATGATAAAATGGTACATTTAAAATGGCACATTTCCAAATGAAATATTTTGAAATGAAAATGAGAACTCTTTTAGATGACTTAATTTAAAAGGGCTGAGATTATTGTAAATACAGTACTGATTTGCCAACAGGTTCTCTTAACTTAAAATGTACTTTCCCAAAATTTCATTCTGGGATCTTCAGCTCAAAAATAATCTAGAATTAAGTAAGTATCACTAGGGAAACCACAGATTTCAAGCAGATCAGACCTCATTTTCACTGTGATGCATAAAAGCCATATCACCTGTTCTGATAAACCACATCCTCACTACTTTTGACAATACACCTATTTGATAACTAATTTACGCATTTGTTTTCTGTGAACCCTGACCTGTATTTTTGCCTTTTTCCTGCCTTTAGCATATGACTGTTTATCCTGTTCTGTTTTAATTTTAAATTGTAAATATTTCCTGTTTGCAAATACTGGTTATAGTGGGATCTGCGTCATAGTGGCTCTTATGCCACCAGTATAAAATAAAAATAATCACTAATTATAGCTTTAATGAAGACATTGATTTGATATGCAAAGTTTGGCAAGATGGTATATTGTGAAGTATTTTTAATTCTCTGTTATCTATTTT
>WAAD01030110.1:42560-57120 GCA_013389945.1 Fregata magnificens | reverse complement strand
ATACTGGATTGCCTCAAGTGCATAAGAGTGTACAGGTACAGCTACTGCCATGTTTAAAAAGATTGCTAGTCTTGTCAGAGACAATAGGAACAAAAAAGTGTCATCCAATGGAATACTTTTTGAGATCATTGGTCATTCAGAAGCATTGATAACAAAATAATTGCCAGCACTGCTACAAAAAATACTCACTCAGTGAATCAAAATGAACTTAATTAATTTGCACATGTTAAATTCTGATGTTTAGCCATTCTATGTGATGAAATGAAACTAATCATCATCAACTGCTGCTGCATACCAAACTCAGATGGGTCTTCCTGGAAAAGCACTCTGGAGTCTGTTTGACCTTCACGAAGAAGTTCAAGTGCTCTTGATATGAAGTCACCCCTTGCTGAACACCTCTGTGTGCTGAACACACTCTGTGACAAACATTTTCTTGCACATCTGGTTTCCTTAGGTAAGATTTTTAACAAGCTGTCTTCCTTCCACTTGCTATTCCGGAAGAGCAAGGCAACCATACGATGTTAGCTGCAAAGCAGAGGGATTTCAGGGGAAAACTGAGGGATTTCCAGAAAAAATTGCAGTTCCAGAAGCACAGGGTTTACAGGGTTTCTGTTGTTAGTTATAGTCTTAGGGATCAGAGTCCCTACCCTGAGAGATACTATCAGGAAGGATGTTGCTGTCTATTTAAATTCACTGAAAAGGAAGTTTTATATCTTTTTAATGGATGGAATACTTATCCAGTTGGATGTGCAATCGGTTCTTTGCAAAAGCTGAGTCTTTGTATCATTTGACAGTCTAAGTAAACCTCCTCAATAACCGTAGTCTTCCAATGTCATATCTTAGCAGTGAGGTCTGGATGAGTGTGAGGGAAGAGTTTATTGAAATATGTGCTAAATTAACTACTACTTTCATTACTACTTATCTCAACATGCCCTGAGCAAAACTGACTCTTTAGCAATGAAATCGAAGCACAGGAATTGGTTTGTAAGTGTCAATGTTTTACCATTATGCCTTACAGCCATCAAGAGAGACAGGCACAAGCCTCTCAAAAATAAGCTAGGCATGACTGCACATTTTGCTCATTTTTAATAGGAATAGCTCATTCACCAACTGAAATTGTTCCCCTTTGACATGAGTTATTTATTTTTAAATGACCTTTTATGGCTTTTGCTTTGGGGGAAGCTCACAAGTATCAGATTACCAATGAGACATGGAGTGCTAACAGTTTTCAAAAATGAAGGTCAGTAGCAGAAACTGAGCCACTGTAGAAGACCACAAAGATTTCATCAAAACTACCCATCCTGCCCAGGAACAGGGCTGAGCTATCTCAGTTCCGCAATTCCAACCCACAGTCCTGACCATGAGTTGATAACACTTCCCTTTTTCTCACATCTAGTTTCACACCAAGCAACCATGAAGCTGTGGCAGAGCTGATACTTTCAGCACTGTGAAGTCCAGAAAACTGGAATGCTATTCAGGACTTTGGAATCAGAGTTTTTCAAGGATCAAGTCTTCAATCCATGGAAATTTTGTGAACCTCTGTTTATTTCAAAAAACATTTGTCAAGTAGAATGAGCACTTTCTGAACAAAAGTTTTATTTGTATCAGCCCAACCAGCTGTTCTTGAATTCAGCTCTGCACATTTCCACTCTGCAGATAATTTAGTATTGGAAAGGTTGCAAGAGAATCTCTTGGAGATTTGCAAGACCTGACTGGACAAAGTCCTAAGTAGCATAGCTTTAATTCAGTGTTGACCCTGCTTTGAGGTGGAGCTTGGGCTAGAGACCGGGTCCTTGGACTACAGAGCCGGTGACTTCCAAATGACTGATTCTGTAAACCCCCTTTGGGATCATCAGGATCTACAGTAATAATCTGAGCCTCTTTCTTTCGCAGGATGATGTCAAAAGTGAAAACTTTACTTATTGGCTTTGCTACTGTTTACTTAGGAAGAAAATACTTCTGAGACTGCCTTTAACCACTTATTAATGCTTACTAAAGAGAAAGAAAAAACATGGTTTGGGGTTTCAATTTAGACCTGTACATTTAAAAAAAAAAAAGGCGGGGGGGGAAGGAGTAATTCATACTAATGGATTATGAAACCTTAAAACCTCATGTTGACCCATTTGCAGTATCCCTGCTTTGGGATGTTCCATCATTTACAAAAAATGGTGACAATATGCCATGTTTGCTGAAAACTGAATCCAAGTTCTGGCTGCCAGCTGCCATCAGAGCCTGCAGGTAGCACTTGCTTATAGACTTGTATTGAATATTCACTTCTGACAGATAGAAACCATCTTGGAGAGACAGTGTCAGGAAATGTCATGTAATAAAAAAGCCTCAGTCCGCATCTACCTGTAAATCAAAACCTGGTCTATTAACAACCTGATTTAATAAAAATAATTGGCATTGTTATGTGAGTGTATTTTATTCATATTTATTTTCAGTAATTTACCTGACTTCTACGTTGACTCCTCCCAAGTCAAGGTAATAATTGCCATAACATCTATCTATCTATCTATCTATCTATCTATCTATCTATCTATCTCTTTTCTTTAATATATCCCTTCTCCTTCAATTAAAATCAAATAGAAAAATCTAGCCAAACACTCCATTTATTTCCCTGCAGCAAACCAAGAGAGAAAACACCAGTTTTCATTCACTTTTCCCATTTTTTTTCAACAAGCTCAATGTTAGGTAACCTGTTTTACACATTACATAGATGTAGCCTCAATAGCTGCCACCTTTTTTTTTNACTTATTTAAATCTGAAATGGGTGAACCTAAATAAAAATGAATTAATGAGAGCTGGAAAAATGAAACTTGGGAGAGTATCTGTACATAAGACAAAAGAGTTTTAACATTTCATCAGCCCAAAGCAATATGCTAGTAACCACAAGCTACAATTTTCAGCCTGATTGGACTTTACAAAGACACTGGGAATTTGCCATTACATTTCACATTGTAGAACTGAGGCCATCATCATTTATATTAGGACTAAATAGAGCATATATGAAAATGCCAGTCCATAACATTTGCTTGCATATTCTTCATAAATGTACAGAAATTGCTCCACAATCAAATTAAAAAGCAATACTAATATAAATAATAAAGAAATAAAAGATTTGGTTGATCATCTTTATAATCACTCTTCAACTAAGAGAGACAGACTACTCCTTCAGGCTTTGTGTGCACTAAGAATTTTGCGCTGTCCAAATTTTGCCTAGCTATTTTGTTCCGCATTAACTTTTGGATTATTTTTCATTTGCTAGATTCCCTCTTCCCTGGATTAAGATAAAATTGCATAGCAGGCATAAGAGATTTTCCTCACAGCTTGACTTGAAGTACTTAGGATAAAAAAAAGCAGAAAAAACATAAAAAACTTCACTCTTAAATAGCAGAGTGCATTTCATATTTAATGTTTTAGCATAAGTGCTGATGTGTTTAAATAGAATAATGAGGCATTGTTATTAAGGAAAACAATTTTTTTGCCTATTGTATGATTAGGTGTACTTCATCAGGACCACTACTGCAGGAATTTCTTGTAAATTCACAAAAAGCTTTCCTCTGGAGATGTAGAAATACTTACAGAACTCAGATGTCAAGGCTCAGGTGTGTATAATTGTATTATGTGGAACATAAAGTTGTGAAACAGAATTACTGTGAGTTCAATAAAATAATGAACAAAACAGTGGGTACCTTTTTCTTGGTCGTGCTTTAGAACTGGAATTTGTTTTCATTCCTGAAGTGCATTTTACTCACATTTTTTTATTTCACCCAAACATAAATGGTTTGGAATGATTTATGCTACCTTAGTGCTTATGCTACTATATGTTTCCAGTTGTAATTATCTATCTTTTTGGATGGGAATTTTAATATTTTTTTAGAAAAAAAAAATTCAAAATGAGAACTAATGTATTCCAAACATTCCCTTCAAACTTGTAATTGGATGTGGGTGTAGCCTTCCACCCAACTGGAGCCCTGCTGAAGTCAATGGAGCTGGCATAATTGCTACTCATTTAGAAATATTAGCATTGACATTGATGATGGTATGCAAGGGATAAAATTACATCACTTTGAATAATAACACAGAACCTGTGGCTGTACAGTAACTTCCTTGATTTCTTTTGTCTGTCATCCATTTAATTCAGCAATTTCAGTCATTTTATAACATATGCTCATTCAAATATATGCTTTTCAGGTTAATTACTTGGGAGCTAAACCCCATTATAAAAAGAGACTCAAGGCAAGATTTTTAAATATACTGAAGTCGCCAAAATATACATAGGTGGGATTCCAGAAGCAGATTTAGGGAATTAGGCATTTTTTAATCAATAAGGATACTGCTTGTCATAATAATTTGACAAATCTACAGTTCAGAGACATGTGAAAGTCCTGCCATAGCAACGGCTAGGACTTTCACAGATGTCTGAAAAAATATGTATATATATATCTACATACACCTAAACACACACAGAGATACAAACATATATTATGTACACATAAGCTCATATGATGAGTACATATGTAGGGCTTAATACTTTAAAGTGTGGTTGATAATGACACAAATGAGAAAAACTCCTTAAGTCAGCACAACCTTCAACAACAAGCAGTAACTTGGTTTTAAAATTTTGTATTCAGATTTCTGGAACAATTATCACCTCACCTGGGTATTCTAACAAGTTAATCAGTAGCTGAATTGAAATCCTCATCAACACACTATGTAATTTCATTGAGAGTATGTGCTAACTCAGATCAACTCAATTAATCTCTAGTGGAATGAAACAAAGAAGCAGATGGTAATGTGTTTTAGTCAACACCAACTTTTTATTCTGTATACATTTCTAAATACGCTATTCCTAGGCATTAGTCCTAAGGCATTGAGAAATTGCCTTACTTTTAATCTAAGGCTTTAAATAGACAGCAGTAAGACACGCTCATATTCCATTTTGTCACTAATGATTACAGTTTTCTCAAATAAAACGTTTCCCTTAGGCTCAGTTCTGCTTAATACTTAGCCTGACACTCCCATTGGCTTCCATGGGAGCAGCACGTGTATGCAGTGCAGGATATCCCACCACCACCTTGTAACAAAGGACATGTCATATCCAGTGAATCTGATCATCCAATGAACTACATTAATATTTAGTTAAATGCACTAACCACTGCTGCATGCACTAACAAATGGTGATCACCAAGTATGCATTTGATATCGCTTTCTCCATACTACTTCAAACCTGAAGATTTGGCATCCTAAACTGCAGTGTCTTCATCTTCATCCAGAAACAATAAAGGTAGATCTCTCAATCTACATGCTCCTGAGAGCAGCAAGTGGGGCTCACTCTTTTCTTCTGGTCTGGCCGTCAAGGCATTTGGAAATGTGGCTGAAGTATGAGTTCTGAGCTTGTTCGTAAAATTATTCATACATTTTTCATTCAGTGACACTGACATTAAAACACACAGAAATGGGCCAGGAAGAAGGGTTGAAACTTGTTATTTCCTGTTCCTACCCATATGCCATAACTATCAGCCAAGGGCCCTGTTGCGTTAAAGGCTAAAGTAGCCCAAGTTGTCGTTATAAGTCCGGTCGCGCCCAGTGCACGGAACTATACAAAACTGTCAGGGAGACCCTCCCGTCGAGTCACGAGGTTCAGAAAGGATCCCCTTGCTTTCTAAACTCCTTCTCAGAGAGGAGTCTAGGGGCGGCTAGATCCAATCCTAGTCCCAGACTTGGTCAACGGTTTATGTCTAAAGGATTATATATGCGTCATTCGGTGCACTGAACTATCACGATTACGGATGCACTTATCACGTACTACACCTTCAATCCAGTCGCGTTCCATGAACTACCACGGCCACCCTTAAAGAGTTTGGTCGCGTTCAATGAGAACTATCAGGGCTAGATTAATGAATAGTGCAGTTTATTAAAGCAACAGATACACACGTTCTTTGGATTGCCGGGGATAAAATCACTGCAGAGCACGTGCAAATACCAAGACTATGAGTGATACTACTTGGCAACAAACGCGTTAAGAAGATGTAAAGCAACTCTAGAGATTTCTAAGTTTCCCGGGGAGACACTTGGTATGACCAAGTGTTCGAATCTTACCCAAAGGCGTCCCGATGGGGGGGAAGAGAGGCTCAGCCCGTCGACTGATCCCAGAAGTCAGAGTGGTACACGACGATGGTATCTTCCCTAACATCCTCTCTCTCTTAAGCTATATTTATACTATTTTTACCTTTCAGGTGGAGCTTGAGTGACTCTAGTCATACATATCTTTGTTATGATTGGTTTCTTTGATTCAATCTTCATGTCCCAAAATAATCATTGGTCACTTCTACTGATATCTATTGATTATTCAAATCAAGATGGTAAGGAGATATCCAAGCAACATTTCTATAGTTACAAGACTCAAACAAAACTTCTCTATTCGATTCTTCATTGTTTCATCCGGTTTCTATTAGTTTCCTAATACAAAACAATAATTACCTGGTGAGGGTTCTATAGTTACGAGTTTCAAAATGCATCTACTACTAGTAACTGAATAGCTTGAATCTTGTTGCCCAGCTACCACCTAAATGAGAGGCGGGTAGCTTTTGGGATGGAGGTGTGTTTTGGTATTATAATGATATTATAATGAGCAAAGTTCACCAAAAGGACAGCATTTTGTCAAAAGCGTGAGAGGCCGTTGGCCCAAGGTAGTAACTATGCAGCTTATCATTGTTCCATGGTAGTTTCAAGTTCCTCTAGTGTCACAGAGCCTGGCCGCGGTGTCTCCACTCCGCTCCACCCTCCGTGCAGCTGCTCTTAGAGTCGGCACACCAAGTTTCCCTGGTGTAGCTAACGTCTAAGGTTGCAGGCCTAGGGGACTTCCATGGAATAGATTCCTTGCATGTCAGCCGCACTCCACCCTGGAAGCTTCTTCAATGCTGTACCTTTCTTTAAAATGTGAATATAAGTTTAATTTCTAGGTCACCTCCAGCAATTATTCCACAGGCGCCACTAATGTTCCAGCTCTTGTCATCTTGATTGCTTGGTCCAACACTGCAGCGGTCGTGTCAGGAGAATTGGACTGTGACCTGTGTCACAGTTAGTCTATAGCCTTGAAGTCAGGGCAACCTTTGAGTTGTTGGGAGACCATTTTAAATATGGTCACATTGGGAAATACATTAAATCCAGTCTTCCAACTCCATGGTTTATATTCTGCCTATAAGTGTAATTACAAAAACAAACAAACAGGAAAACCCAATGACTGGGCAGAAAACTTCTAACGTATTTTGGAGGTAATTACTGTAACTGTATTTTTTGAGATAAATTTCCCTGTATGCTGAGTGTGATTCAAAATAGCTAGTTAGCAGATTGGACCCATCAGGTGAGGTAAACATATTAAAGTTCAGTTTCTGGATCCTGTCTGTTGTAAGGTCTTAGGTAGCTGATGCCTAGGCTTGGGCAAGCTGAGAAGCAAAATCCATGTGTATAAAGAAGCAAACTGTATAATTTAACCAGCAGATGCTCAGCAATTTAAACCATCTTCAAAGTGAGGTGACAGCTAAGGGAGGGCTATTTTGTGTCGAAATTTTGGCTCCACAGTTCATCTATGTACATGGACCTTTACAGGCATTATGTTTTTACTGGCATCCTTAATATGTTTTAGCCAGACTCTTCATCGCTTGCAGAGATCCACAGAAGTCTATAGTATTTTTAGTTCCTAAAAGGGAGAAAGACCAGTCAAGATTTAGGCATGCGGTGAAGGCATGACTTATACTGATTAGTATATCACCAGCATAGGAAGAAAACAGAGCTCTTCTGTCAGTCGGGGTCTGCATTAAGGGTTTTGGCCACATGACTACGGCAGGGAGGGAGAGGTGTATTTTTTAACCTGAAGGCAGTCCTAGCAAGAAAAACAATACTGTAATACTGTTCCACCCTCAAACAAGATTTAACTGTCCTGCCTTACCATTTTAGTTTTTTGCACATTGTTTTCTACTTTGTTTCCATGGCTCCTGTGTTGATTTAGCTGCCAATTTCTTTGTTTTCGATTTATGTATCTCTTGTTCTATATCTGTATTTCATCTGTTTGGCCCTCTCTTTACCATCTCACTTTTTTCTCTGCCCTGTCCCCTCATAACCCATCCTTTTTCCTATCAGTATTTTATGCACTCTTATCTTTGCTTGCTTTCTATTCCTTTTTGTTGTTTGCTTTTTCTTTGCGTTTCCCTCCATTCACTTTTTTCCTGCCAGTTGGCTTATGAAGAAATATATTATGGAAAGTAGTTACATGCATGATATTTCTCTGAAAACACAACTACATTTACAGTAACAGAAGCCAACACATCGACCTGCGATATCTAATTGTGGATGAATTTAACTTAATTCAAACTAAATTAATGCATTTATAGTCTGCCATATGTGTGCCAGATACTTTACAAACATGAAAGACAGAGTATACGCACTGAAAATATTACAACTAAGCATTCTCAATTTTATATAATTTATTTAGGTTTATGCTAGATAACAATTCTCAAGGAGTATAGATAAAGTTGGTGAGCAGATCAGGGTAGGAATGCTCATAAAGAAGGGAGTTTTAATCAAGGATTTGAAAGGGAAAAGAGATTGGTTGATCTAGGTCAGCATTTTGAAGGATAAACTCCGTGTCATAACACTGGCATATTTATATAGTCCAAAACCAGCCTGGACCTGCTCTTTTATGTTCCTATGCTTGTATTTTATATATATATATATAAAATGCATATATATATTATACGCATACACATATAATATTCATTTTATATATTTTTAATATATGTATATATCTACAAGTGTTCGTTAATTACTTCTGGTTGTTATCTGTTTCACCTGTACTTCACTATAAATACTGGAGTTTTGTACTATACAGATATGGTTTTTTCTTAAACCTTTGTCCAAAGAACAGTCCACAGACTTTGATGATCTTCTCATCAGATTTGCAGTCATTGGGCGGGATCCCCTTCCTGGTGATTCACATCTCACTCTTATGACTTGTAGAACTTTTTTTTTCTTTCATATACTCACATAACACCATGAAATATCATTATGCCTAGCTTTGCTTTTAAAACAAGGACTCTCTTTTAAAAACTGTTTCTGGGGGTTTTTTTGTTTTGGTTTGGTTTTTTTTTTCATTCTGGCTTGGTACTAGAACAACACTTGTTGAGTTTTACTGTGAAGGCAGGTCTGAAAATAAGTTATTTATAATAATTAATAGCCTGAGTGTTGAAACAATCTTTTAAAATGGAAAAGACAGATACTCTAGTCCCTGATTTGTCTTACATAAACATGTGTCTTCCAAATCACTGGTTAGTTCCTCCAGACAGCATGTAAATTCTCTTTTTCTATTTTTAAAATTAACAGAAATTTACTTTTTTTGAAAATAAAATGAATTTCAATTAAAAAGTTACAATAAAATGAAAATTCCCACTTTTTCTATAAATTATTGTTATTTAGGCAGCTAAAACTGTAATTCATTTGCCTCCAAGCCCTACTGTCTGCTCATATATCTTGTCATGACTATCAACATTATAGTTCTCATTAGAGCTTGTTTTGAAACGGAATTTTCACCCAGTGGCAAATTTTGATATTTCAACATAATTTTCTCTTTCAAATAATAAAAAAAAAATACTGAAATACATCACATAACAAAAAACTGAAAATGCTGAAATAAAAAGGAAAAAGAGCATTTCTAAGTTAACAAATTAGTTTAATGCATCATATGTTTATTTTGCACTAACGTTCACTTTATTTTGAAAAATGGACTTGAAACAAAAAATTCATTTTTCATTATTCCACCTCTTAAGTATAAAACCTATTTCTTAATCAATCATTTCATGATTTTATGAGAGCTTCCAAAGGTAAAAAAAGACATTAGTGTGAAACATTTCACGCAGAAGCAGTCTTTGTAAACACTGCCTCATACTCTGATCATATTTTAGTGTTGCCTTTATCTTGATCATAATTTCAAAACTTCTCCAGTTCATTCTAGTTTTCTTTCTAATATTTCCAGAATTTATCATTAATAACTTCTTAGAATACCAGACCTGTTGCTCAAGCCTTTACTTATTTACCTCTTCACGAAGAGTATTTCCCATTTTCTGACCTTGATTTCTGTTCTTTTGCCCAGCCCAGTTTCCTTAAATATTCTGGTGGTAAAGCCACCCTCCCCGTCGTTTAATCCATTCATGTCACCCATTCTTTTTGCCATGTCATTGGTTCCCTCTGCTCTTGAAGTTGGCAGTCAATGGAATAAGACCCCAAGGACACAAATTTATATCAGCGTAGAAAGTGACACTCCTTTTCCTGCCCCATAAAGAGTATAGGAGGTTAATGGAAATATGTGTTGTGAATTAGCCTTTACCAGAGACATTACAAAATACTGTTTAGATGGGGAACCCACTGAGGAATGTGTATAAAATGAGTATTTGGATTGTTCTTTTGAAAAAGTACTGTGAGATTCAAGATTAACCTTTGCACAAAACAAGATTCTTACTCAGCTTAAAAAAAATTCTTTGTCTCATGGCCAGTGCAAACTCAGATGAGCTGTCTCCTGCACAGGCAGAATTTTTCCTTTGTCAGTTATGTTGCTTTTGGCAATCTGCCATTTAATATCTAACAAGGTAATTTTTCTTTAATCAATCTAAGTGACCTGAGTGGCTGGCTGATTCTATTAGATATATACCATATATTTATGCATTGATTTAGTTTACATAAAGAATGTTGACTCAAAAGCTTTGGAAGCAGTAGTCTGCAAAATTCCAGTACAAATCAAACCTTTTTGGAACAGATAAGTGTCAGGGTTCAGTGATCAAATATCAAAGTTCTATATTTATTCAGTCGGATCACAGGAATTTCCATATTCAATCAGATTGGATCATAATCCATCCAGTTTATTATCTTGTTTTTAAAATTGGTCAGGACCAAATGTTCAAAGGAGGATAAAAAAGCCTCTGCGTAAAAACCTGCAATAAACAAAGGTGGTAAAAACTTCCCCTAAGGAAAGGAAGTCTTCTAAACCCTGTCATTTAGAAATTGGCTTAATCACAAAGAATGCTTCTATTTCTTCCAAAAGTTTTAGTATACGTGAACATGCTTAATTCTTCTATACCACAGAAATGAGTTATTTTTATTCCAGAAATAACCTTTTACTGCTACTTGAAGAAAGCCAATTTCTTATTTTTGCTGCTGACAGTAGTCACTGGTGCCTAGCACTATGTCTAGTACTAGCAATGTCAGTATCTGTTGGGTATCTTTGACAACTAAAAGCTGGATTGAGACTGTTATTTAATCAAACATCTCTCCAGGTGACCATAAACCACTTCTGATTTTTGCTCAGTGATTGCATGCTACCCTGTTTATTTGGACTAAGATTTGCTTTTCCATGGAGGATTACTCTTGAATAGCTGATGAACAAACCCAATCAAAGCACTTTGATTAAATTCTGTCTAATTCTGGAATCTTCCTGAGCAGCTTTGTATCATTTTTGTGTTGAAGAACAAGTGCTGTTTTGGCGGGGAGAGAGAAAGCAAGCTGTCCATCCCCTTAAAGAAATATTTTTCCCATGTGTAACAACTGTGGAATGACATAGAGCTTTTTAATAGACTTTTAAAAGCTATCTGGAGACTTAGTAAAAAGCTTCCATGCCCAGTAGATAACAAAATGCTATATTAATTTTAGTGCCAGACCTTAATTAAAAAGAAAACCATAAAATGTATAAATGGGCACTATATAGAATGATGCAGCTTTGTGGAACCATTTAAGCCTCTTCATCACAGAGATTACAGAAATTAATAAGAGGACATAATTTGTGTAATAGTGTATTGGATACAAAGTACTCAATACATCTTTACCCCTTTTGAACAAGCAGTTGTTGCTTGGAGTGCACGGTTCCGTCTTTCCAGGTAAACTCTTCCATCAGGGACAGTCCCCAACAAGCAAGCCTGTTGTTAAGGCTGTGCCTGCAAATGAATTGTCTATAAACAAACTCAGCATCTGGCAGACATTCCAAGGTGAACGCCAAACAGATGGCTAATTTAATATAATCTAAGTGACTTTGGATCAGATAAAGCAATTGAATTAACAGCACTTTAAATGAACATATACCACACATTCTCACTATGCCATTATAATAGGCACCTTTTTATATCTTGAAAATCATTGTTAATTGAAGTTTCATATGGTGAATGCTTATATCTGTAAGATGTACAGCTAAACAGCCTGAAAAAAATATGCCATTATAAGTAAAAGCAATCAGCGTTATAACCTTTAACTCAAATATAGTTATTTTCTTCAGAACTCCTCCAGACGATTTTTGAATTGAGGAATGTAGACTTAATACCACATGAACCCTTAATGCACATGCAGCAGGCATAATTTAACTCTGAGAATTAAAGTAAGTTTGGGTTTTTTTCAAGTAACTCTTTATTAAATAAAAAAATCCCAGGCTTTGAATTACAAGGGGTTTTTAATTATTATTATTAGCTGTTAGTATTTGTGACACTTTTTGAAGAGGAGTATTATTTGATCTATGGCAAAGGAAACAAAAAAGTTTTTCTCTTAATTACTTTGAATGCTACATCTGCATTGAGAGGGTGAAACACTTCATGAATACTGAGCTGTACTGTTGAAAACACAGCCAAAGTTAAAGGCTTAAATTTCCTTTTTGTTTGTTTTTTCTATGTACACGCAAGTTAATTCTCTGCGCATTTTCTGATGCCTCTTCCAACAAAACTTTGTGTTTCATTTTTGTGAAATAGGTAAAAAGCAGGTGTAACAGAGTTCGTGCTATACAAAACAGAGGATGTTTGAGAAAGTGGCTCTTCAGCTTCTTTTCATTTCTCTCGCACTTGCACAGAACTCTGAAGTCACTGCCAAACCCACAATTGCATTATTGTCCAGAGTTAGACATATGATCTATTGGAGATGGATTAAATACTGGCCTGCAGTGCTGCATGATGTAAGGAGGAGCTCCTTCGTGGTACTCGAGAGCTCTGTGAGAATAACCTTAGATTCCTGGGCAAAGGGCCATTTGCTGTCTTCTGGCAGTGTCTGCCCACCAATGTGAGGTTAAAATAATGGGTAAATTCATGAACACAATTATAAAACTCGAATGCCGGCAATTGCAAGAGACTGATTTGATTACCCAGGGAGTCTCTTTCAGTTTTATGTTTTTGCTTTCCTTTATACCATAACCTCAAAAAAACCCCACCTTTTCTGGTGTTCTGGCATAGGTTATGACTTGCTGTTATTTACCTTCTAGCAAAAATATCTGATCATGAAAATATGTATTGAATCATGTATCATGAAAAATAATCTATTCATCATACATGAATATGTATGAGTCCTGTATCATGAAAAATTCATGAACTCATGAACTTTTTTCAAATGCCTAACTTTCTCTTTTTTTCCATGTATGGCTTAACAGCATTCACACATGGTAAGAAGGCAGAGGAGTCTAAAGCAGGTGGAATTTTGTGAATTTTGATAATCAGTGAAAGAAGTCAAGAAAAAAAGCTTGCAGACTTGCTACAGTTGGCTCTCCTGTGCTACAGTCTCTAACATGTACCTGTCTTCTTATATTCTTNATATATATATATATGTGTGTGAACTTCCTAGTATAACCGTTTTCCCTGGTGTTACTTACACTTTCTCTCCTCCCCCTAGGTAACAAGGGCAACAGTTTGAGTGATCCTCAGGAATTAAAATGGGGCTCAGAGTGAACTGGCAGTATCCCGAGTTCTTCGTTGGGAGGAATATGATGTTGACTGTGGTGGTTTCTTCCTCCTCAGCCTTGGGTCCATCTGGCATTATATTTACNCAATAATCATTTTACAACGTAAATGTGTATGTAATGGACATACAATGGACATATAAATACAAATGCTTCTAACTGATTGAGATATAGACAAATACATGAGTACAGGCCTGGGTCTCCCATTAACACATATCAAATAATATTATTTTATCTTCAACAAAAAGCTGTGAACTCTTGTCAAAATCTGCAATTTCAAAGCTGCCTATGGAAGAATTTCAGCCCTTATGTATAAATCTACATAGAAGAACCAGCAGATTAATAACTTAAAAAAAAAAATTTAAAAGGTCATTTTCCTCACTCCAGACACGCCCAAATCAGGAAATTCAGATACGATGTTTTACCAACAAGACTTCCAACCACGCATTAGTGGAAAGTAAGACACTATCTTAACCTTGCCCTTTAAAATATAATGTCATAACTATATAACTATGAAGAAAATAGTCTTTTTCATTCTACAGCAAATAGGGACAAGTTAGAATTTTCCTTTTCTTTTTTCTTTCACCAAAGGCAATTGTTGCAATCTAAATCTTGTTATGGGCAAAAGAGAACACTCTTTTACACAAAGCCAAGAATTTATTGTAGATTAACAGTATATTCAAACCACAACAAATAGTTTTTATTAGTCCAGCTGTAGTGATATGAACACTTCTAGTCAAATTTGAATTATTACAGAAAAGCCTCACTATTAATACATATACATATATTACATATATTTTTATATAT
>WAAD01030110.1:3169-42530 GCA_013389945.1 Fregata magnificens | reverse complement strand
TGTGTGTGAACTTCCTAGTATAACCGTTTTCCCTGGTGTTACTTACACTTTCTCTCCTCCCCCTAGGTAACAAGGGCAACAGTTTGAGTGATCCTCAGGAATTAAAATGGGGCTCAGAGTGAACTGGCAGTATCCCGAGTTCTTCGTTGGGAGGAATATGATGTTGACTGTGGTGGTTTCTTCCTCCTCAGCCTTGGGTCCATCTGGCATTATATTTACACATTTTCCAACAGTTGCTTACTTGCTTTTCCCCCACTATTTCCCAGTTCCACGTGTCCTCTTCCTTACCCTTAAAACTGGGTTTGACTGACTCACAAGATGAGCTCTTTCCTTTGTGAAAAATGATTGACCACCATGATCTGTGATCATGCTCTGGGATTTCTGACGCCATCTGACACCTCTACTCTTCTATAATATATTTTAGTCCTAAAAATCATAGACAGTTCACTCAATGCATAATAGCTGCTTGTTTTTATTCTCTATTAATTAGCAGTAGGTGTTATGCCTCACAGTGGCACAGAGATAAATTGAAGCTAAAACAAATTTAGGCAATAGTCACCTGACCACTAGAGAAGTGCTACCACAGCTAAAAGAAGTTAAATTCACCTCAGGCCAGTACAAGTCCTGAGACCCGGTACTCTTGGGTCAGTACAAAGTTCGTCACCTTTTACTAGTAACATTATAATTTTAAAGTCATATTTGTTGAGCTATGTAGTCTTTGGTCTTCTCTATACATGTAAGTCATTGGAGTTATTAGGATGATTTAATGAAAATTAGTTGTAGAAGAAATACAGGGATTGGTAGAGCTATGTCTGAAGTCATGATTGCTTTATTAAGGAGTTTAAAGTTTATTAATAGTTGATAGTTCATTAAAACTTGTTAATTATACATAATTATTAATATTATAGCTTGATTACTGCCTAATCATCTTAAATGTGGTTTATGGATATCACACAAGTTAGGAATATGCAAATTTGGAGAATACAGGACTCCTCTCTACTACAGACCACAGGATTTTGCAACACAGGAAAAAAGTAAGACAAATGTTAAATTATTAAAGGATAGCATTTGTAATTAGTTATACTAATATATTAACAATGCATATAGCAAATTTCTGTATATGAGCAGTATGGAAAGAAGGAATTTATCTGATCTAATATGAACTTTCTTGAAGTTAGACATTCAGTATAAACCAGATGTTTCTTATTCCCTTATAGTCAATGAAAAGAAAAACATAATTTTCAGGAGACAATTAGCTCAACCCTAAGGTGGGTGTTAAATGCAGATGAGTTGAACAACCACCTCATGGCTCCTGTTTCTGTGTGGCAACAGCCAGTACAGAATTTATGCACCATCTCTTGACAGCACTGGAGAGTAATCCATCAACTAACACAATCATAGCTAAGGTCTCAAAACAGCAAGAACACAGTCATATGGGAACTGTACTTTGTGAAATGTCCTCAATAACTCTGACCTACAGAAGAAGGCATTTTAGGCTAATTGGTGAAGAGAGCCTGTTGGGAGATTTACTCACATCTTTGCTAAAGAGTCAATGTGACCAAAGACACAGGCTCTGACATTCATGCCAGAAATGATAATTCATGTTTGACTGTTGTGGGTGAAATTAAGAATTTGGAGTACAACTATCTGTAGTATAAATCTGGTTGAAAAAAAGCTAAAATTTTCTAAGTTTAGGATCAGAATTTGCTAAAGTTACTGTCACAAATTCCAGGAAGATTTTCTTCTTTTCGTACTAGAGGTGAAATTAAGTGTTAAAACCAAACAAACACAATTCTGCAGAAGAAGAAGCAAAGACACCTGACAGAAAAGAATACCACTGAGAAGACATTAATTTTGTCAACAGAAAACAAATCAAGTAAATGGATTCTTAAATAAAACTGACAGCTGTCAGAGTGGGGAAAAAACTATGTATTGAACAGTCTCTCATCTGGCTAGGTCTCCATCCACAAAGAGATTTAGAGATTTAAAGAAATATTTTAAATTGTCATATCAAAAAGAGCTTAAATCTAACCAAACAGTACATATGCAACACAGACTGTGTACGAAGCACTTGTAAGTTTCTTTCTGCATTAACTAGAGATTTCATATGATTTTCAAACATTACCTACTATGAGGACCATCTCTGCCATCCAACACGAAAATGACAGAATACAGGCATGGGAAAGGAAAGGTCTTAAATATCACTGGCTGAAAGGATATTAACGTGATTGTAAAAATGCTGCCCAGAAACTGCAGGAGTAGGGCTGGGATCACTTTTAGAACGTACATATTTTATTAACATACACATCGATTCTTTTAAAAGTTATTTGTCCTCAAAAAGCTACCATTACACCTTCTGTGACGATTCCTTGCATAGCTCTGGCGGAAAAGTGAGCAACATTCTCATTAAAGCACAGCTAATATAATCCTGAATTATTGTGGTATACCAGAAAATGAAGAGTAGGACTGACATAAACTTTCTTTAAGAGGTTATTTAATAATTCCCTGACTGGAGAAGTGGAGAAGAAGGAGGAAAGATAATAGGGGAATGAAAACTTTCAAGGCCATTATTCACATTTTTTTTCCAGTAACAGAATTTCAAATTTCAGATTTAAAAGACTGAAAACTTAAGTTTCCAACTTAAACGTTCAAAATGAAATGCTTTTAGTTCATTGTATTAATTTGTTTTTAATTGCAAAATTTTGTGATGAGGTCTCTTTGCGAACTCCGAACTTCTTGAATGATATGCTTGGTGATGCTTATAATCCAGAAGGTACATGCTGACCATTACAATTCTTTCTAACAATTTTTACACACCTCTTGAGTCTGAACGTTTCAGGCTTCGTAGGTCATTTTGTTTTATTCATCATTTCCTGAGCAAAGTTATCAGAGTCCAGTCACTGTCAGCCTATTTGCAATGCAAATACATTTGATCAGCACCATTGTTTAACCATTTTTCTTCCTAACTTCACATTTTATCACAGCCCGACATGTTTTAGCACATTCCTATCCTACACATTTTCACATAATTGCAGAATCACAGAATGGTTGACATCGCATAACTACTTCTCCCCTATCTTGTCCTATCACCATCTTTCCATGCAAAGGCTTAGTCTGCCGTGTTGTCACATGAGAAAAAATGAGGGATAAAAATGGTGTTTCACCTGATAGGTAAAGGAAACTAGTAACTCAACTCAGACTGCCTAGGCACATTTAGAGTACATGAATATAGGATTAACTATAGGGCAATTTGCACTCTGTATTTGTTTTTTCCACCTCTTTTTCACCTCTTAGCTCCTGCCTAAAACTTATAACAATTACTCTAGTTACTAGTTATTATTGATGAACCTAAGAATTAAAGATTGACACTCAAAGGAACAGTTTAGGGGGAAGGAATGAAGGGAAAGAAGGTTCATAAATCTTGTATTACATTCATCACACCTAACATCTCTCTTCCTTGTGTCCAATGACGGAATCTCCAAGTGGAAAGAAGGCAATGTTTTAAGAAATATTTTAGTTTATTTAAGAAACTGCAAATCTGGTGAGTCTGAAAAAGTTTTCAAAATTTTAGTTGCATTTGGAAAAGACTTTCAAAGAAAAGAAAAAAAAAAGACTAAAGACTTTCATAGAGTCTCAAAAGCTCAGTTTTGGGGTATTTTTGGCATTAAATTGTCAATTTTGCATTACAAGCCCTGAAAAAAAAGTTTTAAAAATACACTGAAGTTTTTATTTATCAAAAATAATCATTCAGTAAACCTGAAGTGCTTTTCTTATCCCATTTTTTTGCTTGGGTCATATTTGCCTGCTGACACGCATCTGCACCTTCCCCAGCTTCATCCTTAGACCTCTGTTAATGCCAGTGAGCATAACTGGCAACTCAAGAATGCTTGCCTCATCTGACCACATGGATTCCTTCCTCTGCAAGGTGCCAGTGCTAACTTTGGATGTGAAAGTCATCACTTTATATCCAAACTCACTTCCAGTGGATCAGTACATTTTGTTAAGAGAATCATTTTTAAGTGACCTTTTCTTCTTCTTTTGCAGGTAGACTGAAATAAAGAGCTATTAAATCAGCTCCCACTTAGCTTGTGAGCTCTGCCAAGCTTTGTCTAAAGCACAGAAGGAAGGAGAGGCAAAGAGGAAGGTTTTTTTTCCTGCTGAGCTGATTTTCTCAAGGTCTAAACACTTCAGTTTAAAAGCAATAAAAATTCAATTATATGTTCAAAATTATAGGATTTTTTTCCAGTAGCTCCTTCTGTGATTAATTACTGTAATGGTTTAGAAATAGCTGTTATTGCAGGACCATCTTATGTTCCAAAGCTTATAGATCCCTGCTCACTGTGAGAGTGAACTCATAAAAATACAACCATTTTCTAAAAAGTAAGGAAGGAGAGAAAATCAAGGGGGTTATTTTTATCTGCTACAGGGAGTTGTGATTATGTGAGTCGACTCATTGCTACCTGAAGGGAGTCAGATCAAAATTAAGACTTTCTACTAAAGCACACAATTAAAGTTCATTGCAAGTGTTGTAGGCAGACTGGCATTTGCTGGAGAAAGTACGTGCTACAAACAGATGCACCACTGGAAACAGAAACAGAAAATTTCCTCCCTAGGACCATTCTACTTTATGAAATCTAAAAATTCCACTTGAGCTCAGTGTCCTGAGGCAAAAAAGAGTTTCTCATTTGGTTTAAGCAATTGCCACATCATAACATGAAAGTTGGCAGAAAGTTGACTTGTAATTTTACTCACTGGCCAGGAAAAAAAAAAGCTGCATTCCTTAAAAACCCACAGTATTCTTGATGGTGACAAATAAAGGAAAAATACTTCTCTTACCTATGTTTCATTGCTTTTTGCATTTGTTGAGAGAATAGTATTAAAAACAGGGTTTCAAATCTTCTCTTTATTAGTAGAACTAAAATAAAGCATTTGAAAATCTCCCACAGCGGGAGAAAATATTCAAGTTCAAATTTTCCCAATCAATATGTTAGCTTTGCAACCTTACAGGGTGTATAATAAGTCACCTGGGTTAGTACGAAATGAAATTTTCTTTAAATATCTAGTTATATTGTATGACATCAATCAGAGATATAATCCGTAATAAAACATACTCTAGCTCTTTGCTTTCATGCCATAAGTAACTTTACATGTCATTTCCTCCAAATAAAGTTATGTCTGCTCTCTCAATTCACATACATAACACCTATTACTGTTAATGGAAGTTGTGCATAAGAACAGAAAAAACTCTATGCCCCCCACTGTTAACTCTCTTCTGCTTCTCTGTGTTAATGACATTCATACGGAGATAGAAGACAAGAAAACCTGAAACTGAGGATGGGCAGAAACACATATCCAAATTGGCTGTTTTTAAGTGCATGAGATTCAGTCATAGGACAATTTAGAGGAAAGTAACTAACAGCCACACCCATTTCACCCATAGCTTTAGTTGAGAATGCAAAACAAATTTTGCTGAACATATTAAAATAGTGGAACAAGTTAATAATTCATTATTTGGATTACAACAGCACCTGGAGACCTATTGTGCTAGACACTGCACAAACACATGGTGAAAGTCAGTCCCTGTCTGGAAAGGTGTGTAACCTGAGTAGACAGGAGAGGTGAAACCACTTTCAGGAACAGAGTGGTGGCAAAGAAGAAATGACTCAGAACTGGGACTGTAAGACCAAAGACCTATCCAGTGTATCACATTGTATTTCCAGTGAATTTTCAGTCTCTTCTATTTTTATTCGGGTGTCACATAAATCAGAAGGGAGCAAGCAATGCTTATAACGTAGCTGCTTGTACTGGGTCTGGCTGAGGGGGAGCTGGTTTCCCCCCGGCAGCCCGCTGTGCTCTGTGTCGGTGGCTGGAGGTGGCACCAGTGTCTGGCTGTGGCCGGGCGGTGTCTCACGGCCTCTCTCGGGGCTATTCCGTACCGTGTGACGCCTGCTCAGGGATCAAAGCTGGGAGGCAGGAGGAAGCGGGGGGCATTCCTGGTTTGGGACGTGTGTCTGTGCCCTCGGGAGCAGCCGCGGCACGTGCTGGGCCCTGCTTCCCGGGAGGGGGCCGGGCGTCGCTGTGGGGAGAGGTGGGGAGGGGGGTCCCTGCTGTCCTTTCCCTTTTGTTTCCGCACGTGGGCTTTGTTTTATTAAACTGCCTTTGTCCTGACCCAGGAGGTTTCTTTCCACCTCATTTTCTCCCCCTGCCCTGCTAAGGAGGGGAGTGACAGAGCGGCTGGGTGGCATCTGGTGTCCAGCCGGGGTCAAACCACCACAATGCTACATTATAACTACGTAATAGTATTGACTACTACTAATATAACTATGTTATGAGTTGCTTGTAACTAATTGCTAGTTGCTTTTCCCCAAAGACTACAAAAATTTTATGATAACTGCATAATTATTCCTTCAGAGCTAAGGATGGTCAGCATCTCAGCTTCATCTGAAATTAAGGTCCTACCATACAAGAGGCCCATGGAAAAATATTTTAAGGAAGCATGAGCAACTCTTAACATTTCAGATTTATATTGATTACTGGAATTAACAATAAAGACTCATATTCATCTTTTCATTTGTTTGCTGATTTGATTTGACCCTTAGGTTTTTCATTAAAATAAAAACTGTTCCACTCTTCCTTTTAATGTTGTTGGGCTAGGATTTATCCCATTCCCACTCATCACTGAAGGCAGTGGTCAATTCACAGGTTGAGCCCTGTCATTTGTTCAGAACCTGCTGTCCCACAGTCAGAAAATGTTCTTCCTCTGGACACATTTTCAAGCCCCTCGTCGCATTTCATGAAGATCCTGCTGTTCAGGATGCCTGTCTGGCCGACATCCACACAATGAGCGAAAGAACACGGGAGGAAGAAGACAGAGGAAATTCAGATTTGCTGTGGGCTGAATGACTCTGGACTTTTGCTTTTTTTCTCTTAACCATGTGGGAAGAGCGGGGCAGAGCCCCTTCCTTCGCTACCAGTTATCCTCCCATAAAAGTACATACAGCAAAGTGTATTGGGTTTGCGTGGCAAGGTTTTGGTAGCAGGGGGGCTACAGGGTGGCTTCTGTGAGAAGCTGCTAGAAGCTTCCCCTATGTCCAACAGAGCCAATGCCAGCTGGCTCCAAGATGGACCCGCCACCAGCCAAGGCTGAGCCCATCAGTGACGGTGGTAGCGCCTCTGGGATAACGTATTTAAGAAGGGGGAACAAAAAAATTTGTGCTATTGCAGCCAGAGAGAGGAGTGAGATTATGTGAGAGGAACAAGTCTGCAGACACCAAGGTCAGTGAAGACGGAGGGGGAGAAGAGGTGTTCCAGGCACCGGAGCAGAGATTCCCCTGCAGCCCAAGGTGAAGACCATGGTGAGGCAGGCTGTCCCCCTGCAGCTCATGAAGGTCCACGGTGGAGCAGATATCCACCTGCAGCCCATGGAGGACTCCACGCCGGAGCAGGTGGATGTGCCTGAAGGAAGCTGTGACCCCATGGGAAGCCCACACTGGAGCAGGCTCCTGGAAGGACCTCTGGACCCCTGGAGAGAGGATCCCATGCTGGAGCAGGTTTGCTGGCAGGACTTGTGACCCCGTGGGGGACCCACGCTGGAGCAGTCTGTTCCTGAAGAACTGCACCCCGTGGAAGGGACCCACGCTGGAGCAGTTTGTGAAGGACTGTAGCCCGTGGGAAGGACTCACATTGGAGAAGTTTGTGGAGGACTGTCTCGCGTGGGAGGGACCCCACGCTGGAGCAGGGGAAGAGTGTAAGGAGTCCTCCTCCTGAGGAGGAAGGAGCAGCAGAGACAACGTGTGATGAACTGACCACAACCCCCATTCCCCATCCTTCTGTGCTGCTCAGGGGGAGGAGGTAGAGAAAATCAGGAGTGAAGTTAAGCCTGGGAAGAAGGGAGGGGTGGGGGGAAGGTGTTTTTAAGATTTGGTTTTATTTCTCATTACCCTACTCTGATTTGATTGTTAATAAATGATTCTAATTTTCCCAAGTCAAGTCTGTTTTGCCCGTCATGGTAACTGCTGAGTGATCTCTCCCTGTCCTTATCTCGACCCATGAGCTTTTCGTTATATTTTCTCTCCCCTGTTCAATTGAGGAGGGGGAGTGATAGAGTGGCTTTGGTGGGCACCTGGCGACCAGCCAGGATCAACCCACCATGCAAAGTGAGGTAATCTGGACCTTAGTGTATATGCCTCTGAGCTGGCACAGTGAGGCTTTTAATTGCAAACAGAGCTCGAACAGCCAGCAAGTGATCTAATTTCCGTTATTACTTTATCCCAATCACACCAGAGTGTTTCCTATAAAAACTGCATCTGGATTACATCCTTTCTTTTGCTGTTCAGTTATAGAGGGCACTTCTAGATAGGAAAGACTGAAGTAGGGAGAAGATGGAGGAGGCAAGATCTGAGGAAGGCATAAAGGCAATCCGAAGCAAGTAGTGAATCTTAATGGAGAACAATCTCTTTTTCTGTCTTTTTGGCCTTTCTGTTTTCTTCTGTGCCTCATTGTTCTCTTATTGCTGATGAATGCAGTTCTTCAGGCCTAGCATTCCTGTTTTTCTTTTTGAAAGCCTAGCTGTCCTAGTTTTCTGTAAAGTCATGTCATCAGCCATTAGCTATCATGAGCCTTTTCATTTACTTAGATACAGGCAATTACATTTCAGGGGGAATCTTTCTCATCTCTTTATGTAAAAATTAATTTTCTGTTTGCATGCCAAAAATAATTGTTTTTTCTCCATACTTCACCTCAACTATTCAATAATTTGTCACTCACTTTTCCTATCCTTTTATTACGTCTTCGGTTTCTCTAGGCTACCTGCCAAACATTCCTGTAATCAAGTGTCCCTATAACTGTGTAAAAACCAAAACATTTAAGTTTTGGCTTCCTGCAAGTAAAAAGGTAGTTTCTGATTGATTGCAAGTTCAGGACAAGACAGGTAAAATTCCAGAGAGAGGTCTTGAGCTCCTGTATCGACTCTGGCTTGCTTTTAGTCTACTTTGTGCAGTCTTTGACAGATCAAACAAACTGCAATACCTCAGGTATACTAGCTGTTTTTCTTAACTTGTGTCTATCCTCTAGATCTGACGACAACTTTCGAACACTTTACTTTCTTTAAGTTTGATGGTAATAATATTGAGGCTGGAAGAGTAGCTGAAGCTACTTTTGCTAAGAAGAAAGTAGAGCTGAACAGAAAAAGGAAGAGACTTTTTAATGGGATTTGGTAATGTCAAAATTTAGTTTCATTTATTTCTTGGCAACTTAGAAATAAAGTTAAATATCTTGCAAAATACTTAGGAATGCAGTGTCTATCAAAACACTAAATTTTAATATTTGATTTCTTTAAAGTAATCATGCAAAAGAACATATATTAAAAAGAAAAAATAAAATCAAAGCATGCCCACTTCAGAACAGCGAACTAACGTATGAAATTTTGTTATTCTCAGAATATTTTTTCCTCCTGCTTTCATTCAAAACAAATTTCAAGGTAATTTGACACAGATCTCCTCAGCATATTTGGCAGAGGATGGAGAATGCACCTTCACTCACATTTCTTATTTTAATTTTGGTCTACACTCAATATTACTACTACTGCTACTACTACTACTTCTAATGCTACTACTACTACTATTGCTGCTGCTACTACTACTAATTTTACATATTTTGGCTGACCTTTTCTTGCATATTTACTTAGAAAGTTTACTCTGTTTAATAATGGTTGAAAGATAAAAATCTGTCTTCAAAAGCAGACAAAAGAGCCAGAGACTTATACACCAGTTTACTTCACTTCAGCCCTGGCATAAAATGAATGGAACAAATAATCAAACTGTGAGAACCTAGATAATAATGGGATGTTAAGTATCAGACAACATGGATTAAAAAAAAAATCATGTTCAATCAACTTAATTTCCTCTTGCAACATGATAATTAGCCTAGTGGGTTGTCAAACAGTAGACTGCAAATGCTTCAACTTCAGAGAGACTTCTGGTATTGTATGCGATGACATTACCATGAACAGGCCAGAGAAGCAAGGTCTACATAAGGAGGGTAGAAATACCATAAGGATGATACAAAACTGGCAGAAAAAACGTATTTACACAGTTGTTTCCAATGTTCATGTGTCAAACTGGTCTGATAAATAGAGTAAGGTTACCGAGAATCTGTCATAGATCCAGTGGTGGTGATTAACGTTGTCATTAATGACTTAGATAATAGAATAAAAATGACAGTGAGTTCATTACATTTGTAGACACAGTAAACTTGAATAGACTGTACATGTATTGGAATGTGGAAGGACCTTCAGCCCAGCACGCTGTTACAGAGAAGGTAATGGAGAGAAATATTTGCACAGAAATGTGCCTTGACTTTGGGTGAATGGGGAAAGAGAAGGCAATTGTTTGGATCAGAACCTGAATCCAGCTGTGAATTTTGTTTCCTCAGACATTTAATGATCTTTTCCAACTGTGAATGAAATCTGAGGTGTTTTGAAAGCTGGGTCTGGGTCTGAATTTTGCAGTTTAAGTCTTTTATCTACTTTAAAGGGATATGCTGTGACATACTGAAGTGGGAGCTAGCTCCCTGACACTGTGAAATGGAGAACACAAATGTTTAGAAATCAGATTTAAAACACATGATTAAAAATACATCTTTCCTTTTCCACTAGAAAGTGAAGAGAGATAAGGTCATGGACTATGCAGGATATTATGTTCACTTAATCACAGTAGCACTAAAGAGTTTAACATGATGATGTCTCACCGTAGGAGGAAACATTATGCCTGTAATACTTCTTAGAAATTGACTGTCATTGTTGTGGATTTTCAGCACTGAAATAGTGACTGCCAAGGTAAGAAGGGAAATAGTTCCCTCTGAAACCATTCATTTTACAAGAAAGGGAACAGACTGGAGTAGCCTTGACCCAGTGAAGATTTAATTTACAGGGTCTGTTCTTGAAAACAGTGGTACAACTAGCTAACTTTCAGGTGACCTCATGATATATCACAGTATGTTGTCACATCACACATCATGTTGTCATGTGTCACACTTCTTTTTTAAACATTCTGTAATGTATTAATTTTTCATGGCGACCTGAGTTTATGTATATCTTGATTTTTCATAAAATACTGTGCCACATGACATAAATCATGTATAATTCCATGAAGTTGCATGAAGCTTAAAATGTATCAGAAGGTTACAGGGAAGTACAGTTGTATCAGTCTCTTTCATTACAACTTTCAGAGGGTTCCTTAAACATCTATCTGTAGGCTCAAAGGATTTTAAAACCTCAAAGGGCAAATCTTTTTAAAGTAACAGATATCCCATTGGTTTTAGTTTACAATATTTAGAAGTCAGATAATATTGCAAGCTTTCACCTAAAAATAAAAATGTTTCCTTCATACATGAAATTAATTTCAAGACCATCACATGCTCAGGTCCCTTATGCAGTACAGCACATGCTGTTCTCTTAGAAATACACAAACCCAACAGAGAGCAAAGATCCATATGTCTTTGCACATAGCTCAATATTTACCTCTCCTTTCTCACTAATTAATTAAAACGTAGTTGAAATTTTAAAAGGTACAATAAAAGTGGGTGGAGTTTTGGAATGTCTTTCATACAAAAAGGCACTGTGAAGATTATAAATTTAATTAGCATTGGATATTTAAAAACTTTACTTTGGACACATAAAAAACCAGCATGAGGCAGAGGTAGGGAAAAGAATACAAGTAAGCCAGATGTTCCTCTATGACTTTAATATAAGAAAAAGGAACAGGCAACAATTTTGAAAGACATTTCTAAAAAGTTCACAAAGATTCTTGTTGTATAGCAAAGACTAAAGGAATTTGATTAATGTGCAGCCTGATGTTTTGAGTATGAATACACTAACTAGTAATTAGTGGAGTACAACCCCCAGGGTGTGATTATTCCGTTAAATGGATGCCTTATATCTTCTTCTTGAAACATTTGGTCACAGAACAGATGACCTGACAATGTTCACTTTGAAAATATTTGTGTTAGCTATGTATTCACTACCATGCTTCAGAACTCTTAAATCAAAGGGGTATGAATTCCAGTAGTGAGGTTTACAACTAGAAAGTTTACCAGGCATGACTTTACATACACAAATTCATGTAGCGTTTGCTAATATCCTGGTGATTTTTCCTAAACTGCACTAGGAATATTGTAATACCTGGAAAGGACAGTACCATATCTTTAAGATTCAAGTATATTTAACACTTCAAAGAGGAGGTACCAACAAGATGTGATTTTCACACTACATCCTCCTAATTCTAGACTGCTTGTATTGAAACTTCCTTCCACATAAATCAAAGAAATCCCCAGGAGCTCTAACTTATAACAATCTGTCTAGGGGAAAGGAAGATAGGATTCCTCCCTGGAGAGGTATCTAGAGTGGATGAACCCTACAAATATCACAGTCAATCACTGCTGTTCAAATCTGACAAAGAACACTGTTTTACAATGTCTCCTGAGGGATGCAAATAAAAGACTTTGGCAGAAAAGATTATTTCCAAAAATGTGGGTGTTCCTCTGAGTGCAAAGTAAGCTAATACAACTGATTATCACAGCAACAGATTCACTTTTTCCATCCACCTTCTCCCAGATCCTAAGCATCATTTTCAGGTGACATACCAAACACTACTAATCTGCAGGAGCCAAATTTGCCCACACTAGCATGTGGATAATTAAGTGTAAGAGGGTCCCTGCCCTACAAGAAGTAGGGTATATGGATGGATGGGTGACTGCTAATTTGGCTATCTTTAAGACAAACACAATATATATGTTTGTGTTGAAAGTGTCATACACTTCAGAACAGCATATTGTGGTGTGACATGTGCATCTGGAGGTGAACATTTAAAATAGACTGAACCCTTTTTTAATTTTTTTTTCTTGAAAAGTTGATGTTCTGAAAGCTATGATTAGAGAAATATAGTTGTCAGGAGCAAAAAGCTTGAATAATAATAATGCCAAGGAGAAAGAGTAGTTTAGAAAATTTACCAGGAAAGACCAACTCTGCAAAATAGCTTTTCTGTGTATAGTAAAATGAAGTGTGGTGTACAAATTTTGAGCCACTGTAGTAACTACAATAGAAAAAGTACTAACATAAAGGGCACCCCAGCATTTTAGTCTGATGCACATAAACATGTTATTCCATCATAATTTTTGTATACTATTTTTACTACTAATTTGCTCTTTTAAGATTCTCTTTTGTTTATTCTTAATGTAGAGGCCAGGCTGTACTTAGAGAATTTGTGCCACCACTTACGGTTAGCCACCTTCATTCTGGGCATCAGGCATGCTGACTGATAGATATTTCGAGAAGAAATAAGTCTGGAAAAGTTTAATGAGATGAGCTGGCATGGTTGTTTTTAACTAGTCAAGTGCAACTCACATTGAATTAGTTTTATCAAGAGTAGCTAACCAAGCTGGGGTGTGAGTGGTGCAGAATGCCCAAGGGAAGTGTGCTTGCAGGCACACGTGCAGGCATGCACGCAGTTGTGTTGTTCAACAGCCCTGGATAACCGGCTGGCCAAGCTGAAGGTCCTTGATGAGTCAGGGCAGAGGCAGCCATAGAGTACCTTTTATGTGATGTTTGAGTCTCTAGACAGGTCCTAAGCCATAGCCCTCCAACCTCCTCAATGTGGATTGAGTGTTGAACAAACTTGTGGGTGTTTAGTTCTTATGTGTTTATTTTGTTTTGCTTAAACCAGTTTTACACAGTTCTCGAAGTTGCATCTTGTTGCATCATTTGAATGACCAGTACTTGATTATTAGGGTGTTAGCAGCCCTGGGGCCTCTGGTTTCATCCTGTGCCCATACTGTCAAGGCCCCATCATCAAACCACACTTTTAGTAAGAGTAAGAGAGCTGTTACACCATCTGAATCACGCAGGGCAGTTTTCACCAGGACTTTTTGTCTTGTTTTGAACACAATTCTTTAACACTTAATAAATCACAATTTTTTTTTTACCATCTGATTCTTTCCATTAGATGCATCAATGAATCCTCATTCTCATCCTGTCTGTCTGGTATGTATTTTTATGTCTCATAAAGAGATTTTTCATTTTAATACTAACTGATGATTCGTGACTACAACATAGAATAATTCCAAAGAGTTTTTCTCACCCGTGGCTAGCAAACAACCTCAACAAGATTTTTAGACTGTCTGTAATAAATGTAGGATATAACTGTGTCGTGGTTTAACCCCAGCCAGCAACTGAGCACCACGCAGCCACTTGCTCATCCCCCCACCTCGGTGAGATGGGGGAGGGAATCGGAAGAGTAAAAATGAGACAGTTTAATAGGTAAAGCAAAAGCTGCACACACAACCAAAGCAAAACAAGGAATTCATTCACTACTTCCCATCGGCAGGCAGGTGTTCAGCCATCTCCAGGAAAGCAGGGCTCCATCACGCATAACATTTACTTGGGAAGATAAACTCCATCACTCTGAAAGTCGCCCCCTCCTTCTTCTTCCCAGAGCTTTATATGTTGAGCATGACATCCTATGGTATGGAATATCCCTTTGGTTAGCTGGGGTCAGCTGTCCCAGCTGTGTCCCCTCCCAACTTATTGTGCACCCCCAGCCTACTCGCTGGTGGGGTGGGGTGAGAGGCAGAAAAGGCCTTGACTCTGTGTAAGCACTGCTGAACAATAATGAAAACACCCCTGTATTATCAACACTGTTTCCAGCAGAAATCCAAAACATAGCCCTGTACTAGCTACTATGAAGAAAACTAACTCTATCCCAGCCAAAACCAGCACAAACTGGTAAAATAAGAGTTCATTAACATAGGGGCATTTTCCCCCTCGCCCCCCTGTAGATATAAGCATAGGTGTAAAGGGAGTCTGATCCTATTCTGAGCCTCCAGGGCAGGACATAAGCAGGGCTAACAATAACTTCAATTTTAGTCCTTTAGGCTGGGGTATATTGGTAGTGATGCTGCATTATGAATGCTAATGAAAAATTAGATTTCCTTGAGTTCCTTGCCATGCTCATGAATTTTTCACCTTACATTTATGCCAACAGCAGTCTGTTTTTTTTCACTAAAAAGTCTGCAGTCTAAATTATGGAAACACATTAATACACTTTGATCTGTCTATGATAAAAATATGATTGCATTAGGAAAGTAATTTAAATATTGTCTGTATATATAGAGACTGAAAGCTATAGGAGGATGAGTAAGGAGAGAAGGGGACTTACTGGGTGCTGATTGGAATATGTTCCAGCTAAGGTGATGGAGAGATGAAACCTTTGTTGGTAACTGAGTTGAATAAAGAGGCTGTCTCAGAAAATTTGCAAAAATGAACACCATCTAAATTGGGACTATGCTGTACAGCAAACCTTTAAAATGTTACTTTTTGTATTGTAATAAAAGCACAATTTCTTACAGTTAGGGAAAGATCTCTCTGTGGTTCCTTTACTAGATAACCTGCAAAAGTGCATGAGTGTGAAAGAAACATTGTTCTATTTTATTCAGTAGATCTCTAAATTCACATGGTTAAAATTCTAAGTGCAGCACAAATGCTGACTATTTCTTATTAATTAGATATTCTCTGAAACTACTGAATTAGAGTTAATCTAAATTACACCTGGAACGTATATGGTCCTGACAGACCTGAACAAACTCTACTAGAGTTAGCGTAAAGCCACTTTGAGTATCAGCAGGAACTGTTGAGGTTTGGACATCTGTAGGTTCACATGTATGGTTATCCCTAGTTTTCAGGAGCTGATTGTCTGAATGATTTTTTGTCGTTTTGATCGCAAAGGATATCACAGAATCATAGAATCATTAAGGTTGGAAAAGACCTCTAAGATCATCAAGTCCAACCACCAACTAACACCACCATGACTCCTAAACCAGGCCCTGGAGTGCCACGTCTATACCTTTTTTGAATGCCTCCAGGGGTGACGACTCCACCACCTCTCTGGGCAGCCTGTTCCAATGCTTAACCACTCTTTCGGTGAAGAAATTTTTCCTGACGTCCAATCTAAACCTCCCCTGTCGCAACCTGAGGCCATTTCCTCTCATCCTATCACTAGTTTCTTGGGAGAAGAGTCCAGCACTCGCTTCCCTACAACCTCCTTTCAGGGAGGTCTCCCCTCAGCCTCCTCTTCTCCAGACTAAACAATCTCAGCCACTCCTCATAAGACTTGTTTTCTAGACCCTTCACCAGCTTCGTTGCCCTTCTCTGGACATGCTCCACACCTCAATGTCTTTCTTGTACTGAGGGGCCCAAAACTGGACACAATACTCGAGGTGTGGCCTCACCAGTGCTGAGTACAGGGGCACGATCACTTCCCTACTCCTGCTGGTCACGCTATTCCTGATACAAGCCAGGATGCCGTTGGCCTTCTTGGCCACCTGGGCACACTGCCGGCTCATGTTCAGCTGGATGGCGACCAGCACCCCCAGGTCCTTTTCTGCCAGGTAGCTTTCCAGCCACTCTTCCCCAAGCCTGTACCATTGCATGGGGTTGCTGTGACCAAAGTGCAGGACCTGGCACTTGGCCTTGTTAAACCTCGTGCAATTGGCCTCGGCCCATCGATCCAGCCTATCCAGATCCCTCTGCAGGGCCTTCCTTCCCTCGAGCAGATTGACACTCCCACCCAGCTTGGTGTCATCTGCAAACTTGCTGAGCTGAGGGTGCACTCAATGCCCTCATCCAGATCATTGATGAAGACATTGAACAAAACCGGCCCCAGAACCGAGCCCTGGGGAACACCGCTCGTGACCGGCTGCCAACTGGATTTCACTCCGTTCACCACCACTCTCTGGGCTCGGCCATCCCGCCAGTTTTTTACCCAGCAAAGTGTATGCCCATCCAAGCCGTTGGCTGCCAGCTTCTCCAGGAGAATGCCATGGGAGCCCATGTCAAAGGCCTTACTAAAGTCCAGGTAGACAACATCCACAGCCTTGCCCTCATCCACTAAGTGGGTCACCTGGTCATAGAAGGAGATCAGATCTTAAAACTCTCAGATGTGGAGATGGCTGACTTCTTCAGTTTAAGTCTAATAATCAGCTTTTTTGAGTTAGCTGGTAGAATTTCATCTTTTTGTTGCCTATACACCTGGAATAAAGATCAAAGGCTTTCTCTGCAGTGTTCTTTCTTAAACAGTAGCTAAAATGTGTAGGTGAAGGTCTTTAGCCTGCAACACACAGGATGTCAGACAAACTCACTTAAATGTACCTTCCTACTGAAAATCAATGGACTAATAATGAGACTGAAAGTGTACTAAACTTTTGCACACAGATCTGGGCTCCTCATAGGTTGTGGAAAACTTCCACAGCTTCCACAGATACCCAACATGGTTCACTTGCTTTGCTGACCATTACAATATTCATACTTGGAATTTCTTCCATCCAAAGCTGTAAAGTAATTTAATAAATACACAACATTGTAAGACAGAAGTAAATAACTAGTATTAATGTCCTTCATATATAGAACACCTTTGTGTGTTTTTTCTCAAGATTTCTGGTGACATGTTTTCCAGATTTGGTAAATAGAACTCCATCTTTATCCTTATTAACTCCCAGTACCATGACTTCCATTATGCTATAGTTAAAACTCTCCGAGTCGGACATTTCAGGAATTATTTTTAAAATAAAATCCTTTGCAACAGTAAAATAGCATTTACTTTCCTTAGAAAACAATAATTACAGCTAGAAGATAGGAATGCCATGTCTTCAAGGAAGACAAGCCAAAATTTAGAACATGACCTAATTCTCAACACAGAAAATAGCTTGTTGCTTGCATCCCACAGAGAATATCAGCTGAAGTCAATAGCACATCAGTCAGATAAGATGGCCTAACTAAACCCTCTTTGCTGCTTTTCATACAATTCTAAGCCAACTCACATTATTAACCTTTCATTGATAAAGGAAACCAGTTTTAAGCAGATAACATCTTCTAATGATGGGCCTAAAAGCTGGGATTTAACACAAGTAAAGACATTTTATTGTATCCTGTAATGCATCTAGTTCAGCTAAAGCTGACAAGCCATTTCAAAAAATTTAATATTAATAAACGCATCCTTATTTCTAAAATGATAAAGCTAAAAGTGTCTCCAAGGATTATGCACACATGCATTAGAACAAAATATATCAAAAAATAAAACAGAACTGCTAGCTTCCATAAAGGAGTAGACTTAATATCCCCCCAAAATGACTGAATTGAGTTAGAAATGATTGAGATTAATTGCCATGATATTAAGCAAGTTGTTGGTGTCAACTTATATTTATGTTTTCCTCGTGAATTTTTTAAGAACAAGACATTGCCATGCTTTTAGCATTAACTATATAAACATTGAAGTCAAAGGTGATCTCTGTGAAGTAAAGACCTGAGTTCTGTGATAATCCCAAGGGATCATGACCCAAGGCCTCCAAAGTATACTTAAGATTTAGCCTAAGAGTACTTTCCTTTTGTTAAGTAGGCCTACTTGGGTAACTAAGCAAAAATTTATTCTTTCCTAATTCAGGAACCAAGGCAGTGCTCAATGTTCATAAAGGTGACACAACCTGGCTCAGTGACAAACATTTACTTCTAGCTAGGGCTGTTGGGAGTTAACTATATTAAAATGATTGTTTCAGGCATCACTTATATCCTATTGATTTGTAATGAAATGTCCATCTGTGTTTATAAAGAGAACATGATCCATACCCTGTGCAGCCTCCTTCATGAATCTCCAATATCTCCTATGTATGGGTATTTCAGTGAGAGTTAAGTCTAATTGAATGATAATTTGCCATAGCATTACAAATTGTGGTTTAACTAGAATTATGTGGAACTTTATATAAAACCCAATCAGACAGTAAAAGAGATTTTTAGCCTTAAACCAGAGGTCATCCTCCCACTGAATTGTAATGAGATGTTCTGAATACCTCAGAGGAAAGAAATGTCTTTAACCCTTATGTTGCAAACAGGAACTTGTCAATTGCAGTGTTTCAAAATTCCCTAATAAAATGATATCATGCTGAAATCAGGAACCAATTTGATCTGATGCCAATTAACCCAATTAATCATAGTGAACAACAGAACAAATCTTTCCAATGACCTTTCATGAAAAGAAAATAAGAGGATCTTTCCATACTGTGTCACCAGGGCAGAAAAAACATGTAGTAGTGATTAAGACAAGTCCAAAAACAGAGTGTAACTGCTTCCAGAGGTTTTTGGTGGAGAAGTTGCATGAATACTCTTACAGTTGTGGCATTAAACAGCAATCCTGGAGTTTGGGTTTAATTCCTGTTTTTTTCTGTGGACCTGATGAAAGGGCAAAACATACTGTATATCTGTGTTATCAATTATGGAATATATCCGAGCTAAATCCGAATCACCTGCCTGTAAATTTTTTTTATTTACAATGATAAGATTATATGTGGATTTATACTGAGCTCTGTAACATTTCTGAGGTGAAAAGTTGACTTACTTTCAATGTCTCTGTGAGGACCAACTTCTCCTGATGTTCAGAGAAAACCTCCTGTGTTTCAGTTTGTGCCCGTTGTCTCTGGTCTTGTCATTGGGCACTGCTGAAAAGAGCCTTGCTACATCTTCTTTGCACTCTCCCTTCAGGTATTTATATACATTGATGAGATCCCCCCTGGGCCTTCTGTTCTCTAGGCTGAACAGTCCCTCAGCCTTTCCTCATATATGAGATGTTCCAGTCCCTTAGTCATCTCAGTGGTCCTTCGTTGGACTCTCTCCGGTATGTCCATGTCTCTCTTGTACTGAGGAGCCCAGAACTGGACACAGTACTCCAGGTGTGGCCTCACCAGTGCTGAGTAGAGGGGAAGGATCACCTCCCTTGACCTGCTGACAACACTCCTCCTAACACAGACCCAGATACCATTAGCCTCCTTTGTCACAAGGACACATCTAGGACTGTGTGGCAAGAGGCTTTGGGGAAATGTCACTATCAAAGCAGTACTCTTGAGACAATGACTCTAGTTAGCATAAATAACCTTCTGAAATGCTAAAAGTCGTGGCAAAAATATCTAGTTTGAATCTTAGTTCTTCTGAAAATGGAACATGGAGAGGCAAAGCAATGTCTAATGGAGCTATGAATAATAATAAGCATCCATCCCATGCCTGCTTTAAATTTATTCAAATCAGCTTTTAAGGTCCTGGGCTGGGTTATATTTGGTTTTGTCAGAATCATTAGTAGACAAATGCAGAGCATTACAGGAAAAGGACTCCGTTCTGTCTGTGTGCTCTGCATGTCGGAGCCGTGGAATGCTTTTCTCTTTTTTAGCCTGCAGACCTTTCTTGTGTTTGAGTAGATAAATGTAAATTGGAGATTGAGCAAATAGCATTAGATATTTTAATGCAGGCAGATATGGCTGCTGCTGGATAAGAGCTTATGCTTCTATTATGTTCTAAATTTGAATAACTTGGTACTGCAAAATTCCTTTAGAGTTCTTAGCCAAAATAAAATCAGGAGAAAGCTTGCGCAGCTCTGAGTTTATGACCAGCAATTTATCACGAAACTCAAATGAACCCCACAGAGAATTCCTTTTTCTTTTTTTGAAATAAGAATGGTGCAGAAGCCTTGAAACATGCAAATTCATTAAATTGCCCTTTTGGTGTCCTGAGTGTTGGGAGGAAGACACCTGCCCAGTGGCAGTCCATGCTCTGCAAAGGCTTACATACCTTCTGAACTTTAAGTGTATAAAAAACCCTCCTGCATACTTGAAGCTAAACAAACAAATGGTATATCATACTGCAGTGGACTGCTAAGATATCTGAGCTAGAGCCATGTAAAGTATCTCAGGTACAGGAACTGGCCACCTAGCACACTGGGAAGCTCGTAATGAGCTAATTTATCCGATTTCTTAACCCGGCTAAGCTCAGCACTCCTTAGGCTAGATTACTTTCGTTATTTAAAGCCAGCCCATGTACAGCTGACTCAGGTATCTTTTAAACAGACCAGTGTATGGTATAGACATGCTATTTTAGCAGCTTTTGTAGGTAGGTCATTGAAAATTCACCCTTAGATACCATTTCAATTATGCAGCTGTTTCATGGACCCTCCTCTAACGTATTCGCAATGGCAGCAGCACTTCCCCAGTGATTATCAGCTGGTGGTGGGATACTTCACTGAGCAATATATACAGTCATCTCTGACCTCAGGGAAGTGCCCAATGCCTGGGGCTGGGGCAGTTCCTGGCTGCCCCCCTGCCTGCCCTGCTCCCTCTCTGGGGTGGTGGGACAGGCCCTGGTTGTGAGGTATTGCCCTGCCGTCCCCATGGGAAGTCCCACTGCTCCTGGCTCCTGGTCTGCAGGGCTGCCACTGAACCATGACAGTTTTAAGAATTAGGACTTTAAACTTGACAACTTTTGTGGATTTGGTAGGTTTAGCAAAAAAAAAAGAAAACTTTCAAGTTTCAAGTAAGTTGCAAAATAGATCTCAACAGTGTATAAATGTTGTCTTTGCATAACACTGCTTTTTGGCTTTCAAATTTAATGCCCCTTATGCATTTTTGCAGGGACTTTTAACCCCCTGCATTTCTATTTATTCTTTAAGTGTTCATAGTGAAGCAGGTGTTGGACTCTTCTCCCAAGAAACTAGCGATAGGACGAGAGGAAATAGCCTCAAGTTGCATCAGGGGAGGTTTAGATTGGACGTCAGGAAAAATTTCTTTACCGAAAGAGTGGTTAAGCATTGGAACAGGCTCCCCAGAGAGGTGGTGGAGTCGTCACCCCTGGACGCATTCAAAAAAGGTGTAGACGTGGCACTCCAGGGCCTGGTTTAGGAGGCATGGTGGTGTTAGTTGGTGGTTGGACTTGATGATCTTAGAGGTCTTTTCCAACCTTAATGATTCTATGATTCTATGATTTTATCTGTTTTTCCCAGATAAAATCTGAAATGTAACAAACTGATTGACAAAATGAATTAAGATTATGTATACATTCCCTTAAGCAGCCATTTTGCTTTCTTGAGCACACAGTCAAAATCTAGTTTGAAGATTCAAATAGTGGTGTTCTGAAAAAGTACAAGAGCGTAGAAAAGAATACTTTATATAAGGTAGGAAACTCTGGACAGGGCCTAAAATTAACAGAAAAGGAACTATAGGTACCTTGCTTTTAATCACTGACTGCTCAGAAGTATGTAAAAATTATTCTACTGCTAACAATCTGTGTAAAGAAATTTTAATAGGGCAAGACAAAAAATCTCAGGTTATGTTTCTTTGTTGAAAAGAAAGGCCAAATTGACACTGTATGGTTTTTTGGTTATCATTTCTGTCCTAAAACTTTTTTTTTTTTAATTTAATAGGTATGTGACATTGACTGTAGAGATATTGATTCTATGGAAGTAAAGTTTTATTGCTTTTATTCACATAAAAATCTATTTAATTTCAGAAAATACATGTATACATTGAGGAATGGATTCTTCTTTTCACACATAGGGTTTCAAAAGGATGTAAAACCCTCAACCTGCACTGACTTAAGTAAACTCTTTGTTTACTGTAGTGCAAATAAGAGGAGAATCAACTCCATACATCCAGTGAATTACAATATTATAATAAACATAATGCTTCTTAGCACGTGTGCTGAAAAATGCCACTTATTTACAACCTGCTATCGGTGCTTTTTCTCAGTCTCTCTTTACTGTACATACGAGAGATGGTCCATAGATTCTTCTTGTTTTGTATTTATTGTAATGTTTATAAAACCTTACTAAATTTTTATGAGCACACTTTACTAAGTTTTTTTATAGGTATTACAATGAATATCAAACAAGAAGAAACAGGCTGGAATTACAGACTTTGTGGGAATTAAGATGTTAAGCCTGCCTCTTACAAATATCCCTTGGGTAGAATTTCTAAAAGCAATTCTTGGAATAAGGTACCCAGTTTCTATTGATTTTTCATTAGGTGCTTAACGGATGTAGTGCTATAAAACCTTGTTTCTATCTTTTATGAAAAAGTAAACGTAACGAGTACAGTATAATGCACTGAATTTCCCAACTTAGGTCCATGTAAATGGTCTGCCAAGAAAGGCATTACATTTGCATCTTTACCTGTCACATAGTGTTTTTAGTTAATGCTTTATGGGTACACTGTGTTCTTCATTGGTCAAAAAAGAAAAATATTTGGGAACCATTGGCATGGTGACAAGTGCATGCAGATTTTACAACTCTCCAGGCTGATTTTTTATTTTAAAGAGAAAGTGCTTTCATGGTTAGGTCTGTTCTTACTGCCACTTTTCAACTTAAAATGTTTACAAGGGTTCTGATTCTTTAAACACTAGATGTATATATATATCTGCTCAGAAAAACAAAAAAACACTCAAAACAAAGCAAACCCCTCTAGTAGTGCACCATGGCTGTAACCTAAAAAACAGCATCTTGCAAACTCCAGGTTTGCAGCTGAAATATGGCATAGCTTGTGCAGATATAGTAGAACCAGTTTGCAATTGTGAGCATAACACCTGTGACATGGACATTCAGCTTGCCACAAAAAGTCAGTACAAGTACAGTGAACCCATTCTGTGTGTTCTGTGGTCACAGATGTCCTGCAAGCAATGCTCAAGCAAGAGGATTGAAAGCTAGCTCAGGTACATTCTGCATCCAGGAGCAACGCCAGCCCCTCTGGTATGCTTTTCCCAGCTTTTCTTCCCCACAGACTCAGTGAGCTATGAGCCCGAGATTCTATGTAGACCGAAATCATTAACTATCCTGTTGTGTAGCTGTTTTGCACTATGGAAAGATCGAACAGCTTAGACAAAGAAGAGGCATTTAATCCACACAATACCCTTAATAACTCTCCCAATGTGGTTTCTGCATAGCATTCTTAATTATTTCCGAGGAGAGTTTCGCCCTTAATGCTTATGTAAGGATAAACCTTGCTTGCCATTTTCACATCTCCTAATACCTATGACAATTCTTTATTTAAACCATAGTAGAATAAATTAAATACATACATTAGGACCAGGCTTACCTATACCAGTCATTTGTGTCCAGAACAAGTCAGAAGCTATCACAGGCAAATGCATGCTAAGGTTTAGGATCAATAATCAACCAAATATGAACTACTCTGCTTAGCTAGAGCTCCTGTCTTCATCATGACGACACTTCTTTCTACCAATATCCACAGAAGGAGAGTGGCAGAAATAGTTACTGCACTTTAAATTTACACTTTAGCATGCTGTACACTAATAAAACAAGTCAAGGTTCCTGAGGTTGTGCAGTTCTCTTCTTCCTGATGCTTTCTGTGTAGAAACATGGAGCTCGAGAGGTCACAATACTGTGCTGCTGCTGGTCCTTCTGCCAGATGACAGGATCCCCTCCTCCAAGGGGCTCAGCTCCTCGGATGCAGTCTTGAGTGGTAGGTCCTCCTGTCTCACATCACCCACTGTGCCCTTGTCGTGTTACCTGTCACAGTGCTGTCTCAGTGAGAAAAAAAAGACACCTGAGAGGTCTACCCAACTTCCCAGGGTACATAAGCTATAAATTTCTGTTTAAAATCCAGGAGTGCCTGGTGGTATGCATTTGGAGAAAGCTTTTCACATTCAGGCCAAGGGTAAATCGCTGTTCTGCTAGTCTTCTCCGACGGGAAGCAAAGAACATTGCTGCCTTGCTTTCTGCAGATTTAAAGTGGACTTGTCAGCTCTCATTGTTGTTTTCCAGCTCTATATGGGGAACGGAGAGACTGAGAGAAATCAAGCCAGATTTATGGCTAAAACTTACCGATAACATTTAGGGGTGAAATTTTGAATAACATCTCAATGCTAGCAAAAAGCCTAGCAGTGTTGCAGTTCCCAAGAAAAAAGCTGGATGAAAACCTTTTACTTTTCTTCCCTGCAATAAAACTGCATCCATAATAGAGTGCCTGCCGGTATTAGCTGTACTGAGACATATATCTATTCCAGTAAACCTTTTACTAGTGTAGGCTAGACCTCAATTTCACTCTGCTGAAGCTCAGGAAATCAATGACCACCTGCAAAGACAGGCACTGGAAATAATCACTGAGAATTATGTTAAATCCTGCTGGAGTTATGAGATCATGGGAGAAGCTCAGTCTACATTAAAATATGCATATACTCTTACTCTTGTGGTTGCAGAAATATGGCAAAAAGCACAATGTGGCTAGTAAAAGGAAAAAAAGCAGACCCTAAAATGTTATGAAAAAGCAAAGATGAAATGACAGTTGCTTCCTTGTTCAACTTTTTCTGTTACTACGGTAAGAGACTGACATAATGGTACAAACAACAGGTTATGAACCTTGGATATAACCACAGTCCTAACCCTCAGCCTCTCAACATCATCTGGCATACAGACATCACTCGACACAACCATTATCAGTTCATTCCAGGGACAATTGATTCTGTATGAGCCATTTGCCTCTCCAAAACTCACTTTCCTGCATAGAGAAAAAGTATGAGTACATATAAGTGATACACTTATATACATATAAGTGTGTGTTAAAAGAAAATATATCATGCTAGATCCAACCACCCGAGATAGTTGAGGTTGCTGCTGCTCCATGTCCCCAGATTCAATCAGTAGTGAGAGTGAAGATGTATTCCCAGCAGACACACGCACACAAAGCATGCATATACACCACATATATACATATATATAAATGTATAAATGCACATATATATACACACATATACACATGGTTGGCCACACAGGTCAGAGACACACACTGAGAGCACCTACACAAACAGCGACAACACCAACAGTCTCATCCTGCTCCCCTCTCTGGCTGGCCAGGATGGAAGTCCACCAGTGAAAACATATGCATATACATATGTACAATATGTATGCAGGATCTCTCCAGCATCTGGACTCAGACTGTCTAGTAGCTGACCCCTGGATCCCAGTCTCCCCAGTTGTTGGCACCTGGACATACAAGCTCCTTTCACTTGCTGGCACCACGGACACATGGGCTGTCCAACTTGTGGTCTGACTCCAGCTGCTGCAATGAGCACCCCATACACACATGTGTACACACAACACGGAGTCCTCACCCAGGAAAGAGTTTGAAAGGAATGTAATAAGAAGACAGGACAGAGTGCTCTTGTCAGATGCAGGGCGTGGCCAGACAAGCATACTGACCAGTAAACTACTTACATGTGCCCGACCCTTTTTGTCCCATTACCCCTCTATTTCCCTACTTTTGTTCTTCCGGAAATCACATGAACCTCTCCCTTGTCCTGCCTGTGGTTCCTCCCCTAAGCATCCCATAAGTCCTGTATGATCCAGAACTGCTTTTTTCTGCATCCCATAATATGTCCTAGCCCGAGAGAGCAACCCCCATAGTCCGAAGGTGATCTGGAGAGGTGGTTCCAATGACCTGTGGTGATGGGTTTCACGCCTGGACACCAGGGCTGATGGGTCTGCTGGGACAGCCCTGGGAGGGGTCCGTACAGGGTCTTGGGAGTCTTTAATTTAGGTTCCTGCCTGCCATTGTGCCCCTGTGCTCCTCTGGGCTTCTGCAGATGGGCCTTTGATGGGCTGATGGCCCCTGTGGTGGGCCTGGGAGTAGCCTGGCATTATTTGGGCTCCCCCTCCTGTCATTGTCTGAACTCCTTTGTGTGTGTGTAGATGAGCTTTATCACATAACCTAACAGTATGTTTATAGCATATAAGAATACACTACATTTAAGTTGGAGAGCAGTAATCTAAACGGAGCTTGATTTTGATTGTACCATCTCTTGTCATACACGCTCCTCCATGCTTCTAGTCACAAAGTCATGATTTTAAATCACTCTCATATTTTTATGCACTGGGATTTGGGATATTTTAAAAGAAGGGTTATTTAGGGATAATTTTACATAGCTAGAGAGTGGGAAAATAACCAGTAATGACAGTAATGAGTATAACACAAAGTAACGAGGAGTCCTGAGAGAATAATGTAGGACACAGGGCCTGATCTCTGCCCTTCTCATAAGTGGAAGAGAATGTAGGGGTGTCTGAGCCTTGGAGCCAGCTTCAGTACTGAGCCAATTTAGGTGATTTCTAGGATGAACTGCAATGCATGTCCATAACACTAATGAATTACCAAAATAGTACCAAGTCACCCACTGTCAGGTGAATATTTAAGAAACTTTCTGACAAATTACAAATTCTAGTCATGATACGAACTAATAAAATTGTGACATTTTTGAAGATTCTTTCATACTGAGCACATAGTCTACTTACAGCATCTTATCTTTTTCTAATGAACTTGACACAACGGCAAAAGACTGAGCTTAGTGACAAGTTAAGTTACACTTACTGGACAATAATTATACTACTGAGGTTTTTGAAGGAAAAGAAAACCAATTCTCTTTTAACTTTTTGTGGAGGACTAGTATTGGGAGAATGGAAAATTACCAGGCACAGAAGAAAGATGTTAAGGGTTTAAAGAGGGAGGGGTGTGGGTTATAAACTAGTGAAACTTCATAAAGACATACAACAAGTGTTGTGTAGGAGTGGAAAATAAATATGAACAGACTTTCAAAGTGAGAAGATGTCCATAGAAGGTTTGATTCCAGCCCAACAAGGCGGATGAAACTCAGAGCATTAGATTATATGCAGGGTTTATTATTATTTGTGTTTATATGCTTCATGAAATAAAGGCAGTGATTTCAAAATCTGGGGAAAATTGTTGGTAGAGGAAGGGAAAGTTTCATTGCCACACACTGCAGATTGGTTAAAATCCCTAGACAGCCATGGGAGATTTTTTTTTCATGGGAAAGGGAATATTGACTATTTGTCAAACATATATAAATTTATACATGTTCCTTTTCTGGGTTAAGTAAAGGTGGCCCATCCACCTTGGTCAAATTGGTAATAATTGTCTTTTGGCAGGTTTGATGACACGTCATGATACTGAGTCCCATTACATCCCTTAAAGAAGTCAACTGAGCCCTGCTTTCAATTAACAAGCAGGGCAAATAGAGGATCTGTGCTTCGGTGAGGATAACAGGTAATTTAAAACACACCAAATCTGGCTGGGCAGGATGTAGGGCAACAAAATAGCAAATAAATATGCGCACAAGAAACAGTGCAGCAACATCCACCACTTTGTGGTCTTCACGCTTCTGTCACTTCTCATACCTGGGGCAAGAGGTAAAAGGTGTGAATTCCCTGCAGCACAGTTACCTGTGTGCTAGGGCAATTTTAATTCAGAGCTAGTTGTGTCTGAAGGCTTCCTGTTGCTCCTGCTCCCGTGCCCTGGCATGGGCCCTGGCCCTGGATCCTGTTGCTAGCGCCAACCCAGCCCTGCTCAGATGCTGCAGGAATGTGCCCGGTCGGTGATGATGCTGCCTCTGCTGTGGTGGTCCTCAGCTTCCAGCTCTGCCTCCTTCCTGGAGCAGATCTGCTCTTCCTGCTCTCCAAGAACGTGCCCTTTCCAGGCACACCTATATAAGCAAACTAAATGGAACCAAGGCATAGGCTGAGCACTGGCACTTGGCTGTCCACAGTGTTCAATTTTTAGCCTGGTGCATCGTACAGTTTTGGCTGGGGCCCATCTCAAGTCACTGTGTGGTTGTAGACACAGTTTGGTCATGGATATGAATCATGGACCATTTCCAATGACCTGTTTGGAGGAGTTTGTTTTGGGAAGTAAGAGAGTCTGGCCGTGTGGGTATGATCCATGCAGCGCCCGTTGGCCTTGGGGAAAGAGAGAGGTTCCTAGCTTGTTTTGTTTGCAAATATATTTATGTAGTTTCTATTGACCACTGAGATATTAGGAAGTGATGGATTTCAGTGGCAACAAGGGAGACTTAAATCTGACATTAAGAAAGCTTCTTTGAAGGCAACACTAATTAGGCAGTGGTTGAACTAAGATGGTTGTGGAAGCTGTATAACTGGTGGCTTTAGGAAGCAAGTTTATTCAAACATCTTGTGAGGAATACTGGAGTATCTATCCTAACTCAGCAAAAGACAGAGGACTGTTTTAAAAGCCTATCTTTTTAAGGCTTATCACTAGTTTTAAAACTCCTGTGAACAGATAGAAGTCATACGTTACATAAAGAACAGTGGGAGAGGAAAGAAGAGAAGGAAATATATAGAAAACAAAGAATGTACTTCTGAGTGAAGACAAAAAAAAAGGCATCAGTGAGAAATAAGAAACAGGCACAGCTCAAGGAACAATTCACCATAGTCTAATTAAGAAAGGGAAATACAGAGTGAGGGAGGAAAGGACTATCTGTGTGGCAAAGCCTAGGGATGGAAAACTGCTAACTTGAATAAATTTATGCCAATAGCTGAGCATGGGCTGTTTATTAAGGGTTAATGAAGAACATTTTGCAAGCAGCATTGTAGTAATTCTATTTAAAGCACTCACTTTTTCTTCTGTCTATTCTGTCGCCTACTGAAAATTGCACAACTCTGTTCTCAAATACTATTATGAAAAAAGCAATCAACTCAATTGTCTGGGGTGTAATGATGTTGACTACCTCCTTTCCAGCATTCAGAAAGAGAGAAAAAAAATCAGATAAATAACCTGGGACAAACCCACAAATCATTAGAATTTTTAATAAACCTTTACCAACAGAAAGCTGAACGCTGTTAGTTATATCTGCCAACTAATGCTCATGGTCCAGTGGACAGCACACTACACAGGGAGCTAGGAGATTTCTGCTCTTCTTCCAACACTTACACTCTTGCTGCATAACAGCTTAAAACAGATCACGTGAGCTTCAGTTTCCCACTAGTACAATGGAGATCATTAAGTAACATATAAATAGTGCTGGTGGTGCAGTATTCTGGGATAAAATAGACCAAAATTGAGAGCAAACTTTCTTTGTTCTAGTTCAGATAGGAACAGTGACCTTCCCAAATGAAGCATCGTGACCTCATGTAAGACATGGGGTCATGAGCCTGAGGGAAATTCAATTGCAACGTGGGGTTGTAAGTCTAGAAATAGAACCAGACAACTATTCCTGGCAAGAGGTTGCAGGAAACTGAAGTAGAAGTTATTACCATCAAGACTGCAGCCAGAACTTTCAATGTGTGCAGAGTCCCTGAGAAAATCTACAGGCAACTATAGTTTGAAAGCCTTTTAATGCCTCTGTTTCTGCTCCATTCTTAGTGTCAGTTCTCTGATCTCCCCAATTAGATTTTCCGTGGGTTTTTTTTCTTGGCAAACCAGGACCAGAATTTAGTCCTCTTTAGGCTGTGGTGGAGATATAAAGCAACTTAAATCTGCCACAGATAAACCGTGAAAGATTGCCTAGATAGTAGGAAAAATATCAAATTGCAAAAAACTAGAAAAATGACCACAGTCTAAATCAAAGACATCATCAGACCTGGAGCAATGTATAAAAATAAACCTTGAACTACAGCAAAGAATTTAAGCCCATGACACTGTGTCTATACTGTGTTTAATGACATCCTTTGTATGTTTGCCTAGATAATACATACACTTCAGCCTATCTGATCTTCCTTTCTACTTATGGACTTTTACAGCGTGAAATGCATGCTGAATTTGTGATCGGTCTGTCTTGTAGGTGTAGACAACAGAAAAATCACAATGGCCTTCCTCCCATTTGTTTATTTGTCCTTCCATGGACCATGTCTCAGTAGTCATATAGGTTATGATACTATAGCTGGTTTTAGGTCGCTTGGAGAGGAAGTAAACTTGATAACATACCATGCCAAGAAAACAACATGGAAACAGAGAAGCCCTTCTGGGTCAGATCAATGGTGTGCCCCTGTCTCCAATAGTGGCAAAAGGAGGGAAAACACATGAAACTGGTTGCTCTCTGCATCCATTCCCTTTGTATTCCCCCTTTGTACTCACATGAAGTTGTTTTTTCACTTGTTTAATCCTGTTTGGGGGGGGTATGCTGATACTGTCTGCTACCACTATATTCCTTTGGCAGTGAGTTCTAAAAATTTGCAGCCCTCCATGTATAGGGTTTCACTTTTTGACCTTGTAAGCATTGAACTGCAGAATTTTAGATATGCGATAAAAATCATGGCCTGTTTTTACCACTAACCAATGCCTTTGTGTACTGTTACCCATGGTGAGACTTAAAAACCTTCCTGTACAGCTATACCGACTGTCTTTTTTTTTTGGAGTAGGGTATGGCATGCAGATCAGGTTCTTTGTGGGAGCACTATGTCAAGAGTAAAGGACAGTGTTAAAAAAAATGATCAGCTCCATCTCTTCCATAAAAAAAACCAGAGGAGAAACAACACATCTACTTAACTGGGACAATTTCACATGACTGATTCAGAGCAATTCATTTCAATTACTCTGATCATCAGATAAATAGCACATCTGGTAGTGTCTGCAAACTAATCATTAACAGGTGTGAATTGGTGTCTGCAAGCATATATTTCCTACTGTGTGGCCCTTTGTTCACTTCAGGACACTTCTTAATTAGAGACAAGTCTGAATCACAAGCCTTCAGATGTGGATCTGTACTTTGAACACCCCCAAAATCAGCACTTTGTACATCAGGTTGTTATTTAGAGAAAAGATCTCTGAAAAAAAATCAGTTTCATGGTTCTGAGCAAGCATTTATTGCCCAGTTCTGACTCACTGGCATTAGTTTTGGATTTTAGCTTCTGTTTATAGCAATAAGGGCACATGCATGATTCATACGATATGTTTACAGCTTGTGGTACTTATGACAGAAAAGACATCCATTGCTGTTGTCAAGGGCGCATAAGTAAAAGTTTCCATTACAAATGTAGGACCTGCTGCCATCGTTGCTGCTGGATGACAGTTGTCATCTAAGTATTTAAGAAGAGGTATTAAGAGACTTTACTGAAGTGTATAAAAAACTGGGAAAAAAAGAGGGAACAGAATTAGGATGTAATAGTATGTGACCTGACAAAGGTTTGCTGTCGCTGTGTTGGCAAATTTGAATCTAGATGGAGGATATTTTTCCATTTTAGTCCCAACCTTTTTGTGACCTACTGCAATTAAATTCCACATTTGGTGGGCTGACCCTGGTTGGATGCCAGGTGCCCACCAAAGCCACTCTATCACTCCCCCTCCTCAGCAAGACAGGGGAGAGAAAATATAACGAAAAGCTCATGGGTCAGGATAAGGACAGGGAGAGATCATTCACCAATTACTGTGACGGGCAAAACAGACTCGGGGAAAATTAGATTCATTTGTTAACAATCAAATCAGAGTAAGGTAATGAGAAAATAAAAATTAAATCTTAAAACACCTTCCCCCCCCCTCCCTTCTTCCTAGGCTTAACCTTACTCCCAAGTTCTCTACCTCCTCCCCCTGAGTGGCACAGGGTGACGGGGAATGGGGGTTGTGGTCAGTTCATCACACGTTGTCTCTGCCGCTCCTTCCTCCTCAGGGAGAGGACTCCTCACACTCTTCCCCTGCTCCAGCGTGGGGTCCCTCCCACGCGAGACAGTCCTCCATGAACTTCTCCAATATGAGTCCTTCCCACAGGCTACAGTCCTTCACAAACTGCTCCAGCGTGGGTCCCTTCCACGGGGTGCAGTTCTTCAGGAACAGACTGCTCCAGTGTGGGTCCCCCACAGGGCCACAAGTCCTGCCAGCAAACCTGCTCCAGCGTGGGCTCCTCTCTCCAGGGGTCCAGAGGTCCTTCCAGGAGCCTGCTCCAGTGTGGGCTTCCCATGGGGTCACAGCTTCCTTCAGGCACATCCACCTGCTCCGGCGTGGAGTCCTCCACGGGCTGCAGGTGGATATCTGCTCCACCGTGGACCTCCATGGGCTGCAGGGGGACAGCCTGCCTCACCATGGTCTTCACGACGGGCTGCAGCGGAACCTCTGCTCCAGCACCCGGAGCACCTCTTCTCCCTCCTTCTTCCCTGACCTTGGTGTCTGCAGAGTTGTTCCTCTCACATAGTCTTACTTCTCTCTGGCTGCAATTGTGCAGTTTGATTTGGTTTCTTTTTTTTCTCCTTCTTAAATACATTATCCCAGAGGTGCTACCACCATTGCTGATGGGCTCAGCCTTGGCCGGTGGCTGGTCCATCTTGGAGCCAGCTGGCATTGGCTCTGTTGGACATAGGGGAAGCTTCTAGCAGCTTCTCACAGAAGCCACCCCTGCAGCCGCCCCACTACCAAAACCTTGCCGCACGCAAACCCAATACACACGTCTTGGTTTTAGACCTGTGTCTCAAGAAGATTTAGTCATACACCTGTGTGTAGTCATACACCAAAGCTGTGTGGCTAACTTTGCTAACCTGCTTTGAACATGTTTATGTACGTCTTTTGAATTAGGGAGTTTAAATAAACCTTAAAGTAAATGTAAGCCACTAGAATATGTGAGCTTCTGAGCTTCTGTTTATGAAGATATGAGCTTTAATGTGAACTAAGAATAAAGTTTGCATTAGAGTTTGTGAGTTAAGAGGGCCACGGGGAAAAAAAATAAAGTATATAAATGTTAGGTTTTCATCCCTATTTACAAGGCTAGTATTGCAAAGTACCACTTGTGCAGGAGAACTCTTCTCTGTGAATATTGGTGGGTGTCTTTCTGGCAAGAGACAGCTGGTGGAGAATCAATTTAGGTAACAAATAATCCCAGCACAGTCAGCAAAATTTTCACCTTATTTTGCTATTTAACCCTTTCATGATTAATTTCTGACAGGGTGAAGCAAATTTGGAATTCCTAATTTAGGAGACATTAATTGGTTATTGCTGTTTCTATTCATTTTTTACTAGACAAATGTACACAGAAATGCTCAAATGGACAAGAAAGACAGTTCATGGGCCAATATTTAGAGAGAGGACTAAACTGCACAAATAAAACAGATCATGGAAGGAAACATTTTTGCTTGTAGAGCAGGTTAAACATAGTACTTTTAAAGCCTGAGAGGAATATCCTAAGATAACCCACTAGCCAAACAAATAGTGTATGTAACCCTCAGCTTTTCTGATTAATTACGCCACAGCAGAAATTAAGTTAGGAAACTATAACGCAAAAGACACAAACAAGAGACCAAGAGACCAAAGCAATCATAAAGAAGATCAAAATAGTGAAAGGTAAGATAAGAAACCAAAGACCGAGAAGTAGCTGAGGCTTCATAGATGTCCTTTTTTGATGAAAAAAGGTGATCTTATTAACAGAGTTAGCAGTACCAAAACTCAGTTTACTACTTAACAATACCAGAAAACATCCCAGAGTTTTGGATCTGGTTCTCTAGTGTTAAATTTTTAGTATGGTGTCTGGCCAACTAGCACCTTGTCCAAAATTTCCAAGCATGTTTTGGGAGTTAGCACAGCCAAAAGATAATTGTCAGTAAGTGGTTTGGATATGTCCACTTTGTTTTAGAAAGTTTGAATGCATACAGACCTGGCCATTTGGCCTCAGGACCAGAAAATAAACACTTGGATGTTTTGTTTATGATATAGATGTAGTAGTCACAAGCTACTTAAACTCCATGCTCATCATAAGCCAGTGTCGCTGATGTGAGCAGGAATGCTGGGCGCTTGTGTGGGCTATCAGACAACTGTGATCATATTTGCTCAACCAGGCAAAATGAGTGTAAAACTGCTATTTTGATTTGGGGGCATTTTACACTCACTTTAGACTGTTGTGTCTGTTCAATTTCTAGGAAAATGGGAATGATGTCTTATGATCCAATGATATAGAGCAAAGAGAGACTGAGGATAGAAAAATGCTAACGAAAAGAGTTAGTCTGAGATTTTTTTTTATTCTTCTAAAATGTCATAATTTTCAAGTCCTTCTTCTTGGAACATTCTGGACATAGACTCAAGTACACTTGTTCAATTTAAAAAGCTGAAAACTGTTGTGATATAACAGCAGACTACTGAAGCTTCACTACTGCACATATGTGAAGCCCCAGGAAGTCAATAACAGTACACAAAGTCATAAATTTGTATGAAATTCAGAGCAAGGGGGAACAAAACTTGTGTTTCAGTGAAGTTTAAAGAGGTAAGAAGTTATTAACATTCATAAATAAAACCACATCAATTTAGTGAAAGATCACAAAATATTGATTTTTTTTCTCCTGTTTTTAAGCATACCCAGCTTAACTATTTTGCAGAGTTAACAGAGTAATGGATTCTGAGCACAGTAATAGCAATTTCTTCTTCCCAAGGAGAAAACATACTTAGAAGAATGCCAGAATAACATACAAAACAGATCTTCATGGAAGAAATTGAAGAATACTCTGGCATGCAAAGACTAAGGATGCAATTCGTGTGCTGTGAAAAAGCCTTTTCCCAAGGTTCTAAAGTTTGCCCTTGATTATCTGCAGAATGAAATAGAATTGGTGTATGAGGCAGAGCACATCATGCACCACGAGCAGGAGAGTCAGTAATGGGTGGGAAACTACATGATCTAATCTGCAGGCTGCACATTTTCAAATGCCACAGTCTCAATTATGTTGAATTCAAAGCAAAATTGAAACTCTCCCTGTTCCTGCAAATCCTGTCCTATCAGCCTCTATCTGGATTTGCTTGAGGAACCTTCTAAATAAATAATAATAATAAATAAAGAAGTTGGGTTAAGTTATATATATGTTTTTAAAACAGCTATCGTTATTTTGAAACGAAATGGGGGCTTATGGCATGGACATTCTTTTGTTAAAGTTAATGTACCTTGAAACCTTTCGACTCAGCACAGCAGACTGTCAAAGGTGCTTAAAAAAATAGTCCAATATTCTCCAAAGCTCTTTCTGCAAGAGGGGTCTTGTGTGAAATGATAACAGCCACAACCCCAATATTGTTTACAGAAATACAGCTTTTCACCGCAGAGGCATCACAGTGAAACTTGAGGGGGAAAGGAATATAAAATGAGACAAAGACTTTAGTTCATGATTCTTGGAAGTTAATAAACCTTCAAAATTATGTCTACATATTACATTTTTTCCTGAGTTTATTCAAATAGAGGTCATCATAGTGTTCATTTTAAGGGTTCCTTTGTCCCGTCCAAGAAGAATGGTGCTTTCTGGATTTGGAGATAGAGTTATTTTCCTATCGCCAGGATTTTGTGCTCCCACATGTAGGGCTGCTCACCTTCAAACCTCTCTTCATCTTTTGTTTCCCTGAACTACCTCAGTAGCTCAGGAGTGTACTTCTGGGAAGTAGGGAATTTAGGTTTGTGCATCCTTATGATGAGATGATAGCTCCTGGATTATTATGCAGTGCTACAGGTCTTGCTCCTCCTTGGCCAAGTGTTATGGTGTGGAAACAAATACTGTCTGCTTTTTGAAGCATTATTGGTTTGCATTAATGAAAGTACAAGTACAGCAAACAAGTTGGTCAACTCCAGGGATGGAAGTACACTTAATGTACTTAAGGTACTTAAAGTGTCTCTCAATGAATTCTGGGTTGTGGTGATGCTTAGCACCTAGTTCTTCAGCCTAGGATGTGAGTTAGTGGGCATCTATAGATTTTTGTGGTCCAAAACAAAGATGTTGACAGAACTTTATGTCCTGCAATGTTGATTCATGAAATTGCTCTCTTTAAACCTTAATGCTTACATTCCACCTAAGTACTGTCCTAGGTTGGAAAGCAGATGCTCTGAATGTTAGCCTTCATGTCTTTATGCTTCATTTTACTGTATATTAGTCACGATAACAACAGTGTTGTGAGGAAAAGCATATACCACATTCTAGTCACTCAACTGCTATGAAAATGGAGCAGATAGTACAGATCTCTGCATATAATAAAAAGCAAAATTATAAAAATTGTGGGGAACCTTACATTGTTATTATTATGTTCATATTACAGTAGGACCCATAAACTAGAAGACTGACCTCAATTTATGAAGTGTTCTACAAATACCAGCCAAAAGTACGTTGCACAAAAACACATGTAGCGTGCGCAGGAGACAAGAAACTGCAAGAAGATAAACAATAGCATAGGAAGAAAAGGAAATAAAACAATACTGATAGGCAACAATCTTAGTATTATTACAGCTTATTTACACAAAGTATTTTTATAAGCATAATGTCAAAAGACAGATTTGGAAAAGGGACTTGAAGGAAAGCAATGATATTACTTTGGAGTGTCTCTTCCAAGCGTGAACAACATGAAAGTAACTGCATGAGAGTGAATCAAGTGGGTGATGGAGGGTATTATCAGTAGCTGATTAGAAGCAGGAGACAATCTCTTGTTTCTGAAGGAGAGAGAAAGTGGAATTAGGTTATGAACACAAAACAAATAACATAAATTTGATAGTGAAGAGGAGTCACGAGCAAACTGTAAAAAGGGCAGCGCATGATCAAAGGGTAGGGAAATGCTACACACAGCAGCATTTCATAGCAGAGCAAGGCTACTTTTGCTGTGTACTCAGTAAGCAGGATGCTCAGCAAGCGGGACCAGAGCTTTGGCTGTGTGGATGGGCAGGTAAAGATTAATATTGCATGCAGAATGAATGTGAGAAAATTAGGGATAGCTTGGATTTAGGAAATCAAACATGAAAAACCATGTTAGAAGTTCAAGTGATTAGCAGAATGGCAGTTGTGTCCACAACATTGAAAAGGGATAGCAGTGATATGTCTGGAGCTAAGGAGCTTGAACTGTTCAGTGGGTGGTATCATGGGTGTTTGGTATCAAAAGGGACTAGTTAGTAACACTGAGACAGGCGTGCCGTCCAGACAGAGCTATTTCTTAAGAATATCTTGCAGACGGTGAGGTTTGCGGGGCGCGGGGAAGAAACAGGAACAACACTTGAGTGTTATGGAAGTTCCCAGAGGATGTTAGGCAGAATGCGAGGGATTTTCTCTAAAGAACAAGCTGAAAGAACTGCTGGAGCCATAAGAGAACTGGAAGATGGGATGATCATACAAAGCAGAGAAAGACAACACTTCAGGATAAGGAGCATGAGCAGCAGTGTTGAAATCAGGCAGCCATGCAGGGTTTTCTTATGAGGGAGCACGCTGATCTCAAGGCTTGGCTAAGAAGAAACCGGTGACTGGTGATCATACATCTACCACCAATATCGTTATTCTGTCAACATGCCTGCCCAGCATAAAGAAAGTCTATCAAGGAAGGATACATTGCTGAGTTGCTTTCTAACAGCGTCATAGAAATCCTGTCAGTAAGAATATACTATGATATACCAAATAGAATTGAAACTTTACTTCATTTACTTTAATTATAAATATTGCACTCTTTCAGTGGTGACTCAAACGTACATAATTATTACATCCATTGGTTTAAGAAGTTACTGACCTGGATATCTGCTCTGTGTCCATGGAAAGACTGGTTGATTAGTAGATGAAACAGTGTCTGAACCATGGCCGTTTATAGCTTTACAGTCCGGCATATTAATGTAAATCAACACTGATTTCATTTTACATTTGGCAGCACAGAAGTTGCTTCTTTATCAGTTTTGCTAAACTGCTCTAGGGATGGTAACTTTTTGAAGGCAGGTTGAGTAGATGAAACAAAATGGAACAGTTGGTAGGACTTCACTCAGGGCTTTAAGTGCAGCACCCCCAGGTCTGACTTTAAGGTAACATTCTCTGAATGTCCTGAAATTATAGATCCAGTTACAACGGACTGCAGAAAAGGGAATACAGTAAGAATGTAAGAACAGAGTTAATGCTTCACCAAGTATGTCTAACACAGTCACTTTGACTTCAACAGTGGCTATAATAGATGTCTAGGGAAAAGTAGGCTATATGTAACACTTCTGAGTACTCAGTCAGCCTCTGATTTTTTTCTGCTTAGTGGGTCACCTGAGCCTACTGTATTGTATATATTTGGTAACCATAGTAGATCTTTTTTTCTGAGTATTTGTTGCTCCTCCCCTGGAATCCCTAACAATTTTTGCATGCACAGCATCCTATGATGAGGAATTCCACAAGTCCCTCATCTGCATGAAGAACCAGCTCCTCCTGTTTGCTGTAAATCTGGCTCATGCTGGTCTCAGGTGACTGCACCTCACAAGACAGTGAAAGCCAACATCTTCACTCACTCCAGGCCACTCATGATTTTGTAGTCCACTATCATATTCCTTTCCATCAAATATAATGACATCAGTTGGTATGGGCCTCTGGCATTTTATAAACTGGTTACTAATTTTAACATGCTATCTCTGAAATGGTAAGCTTATATGAATTAGAAAGGGGTTTTCTTGTTTATTTTTGTTGTTGTTGTTGTTGTAAAGCATCAAAAGGATAGTTTGAAACCCACCTGCGTTTACTGCACATGGATCAGAAACTGGAAATTTTTTCATTACGTGCCCCAACCTCCCTTTTGGTCCATGGATGAGCTTCAGATAGCAGCCATCAAAGACTGTGTTAATCTTTCATTAGAGGTAGAGTGGATTTTCCAATATTGAAAAGCTGATTTTTTTTCCCCTAGCAGTTATGCTGAGGTTGATTGGAAAATTGTGGGTTTAATAACATTCAATTTTAAACTTTTTTGTGCAAAGACTTTTTTATTCTACATTTGTTCAGGTTCTAGTACAACTGTCTCTTAACTCATCTATGGGGCT
>WAAD01030105.1:62016-73743 GCA_013389945.1 Fregata magnificens | reverse complement strand
AAGCTACTTTTGAAATCTTTTTCGTATTTACTTCCCAGAATTATATGGATTTTTTTAACCTGCAGAAAATTACAGAGATGATTACTGCTAGAGCAAGCACACTGTCTGGTACTTGACAATACTTTGCTTTGAACCTTGAACCTAATGCTGCACTTTTCAGTGCTGCTTTCACACAAAGCATACTCTCCCTCCTCTTGTATGCTGCTGCTTACATGACACTTCTAGATCTCCCAAGGAACTCTGCTGAATGGAAGGGCAACAAAACAGAACAGGACANGAATGGAAGGGCAACAAAACAGAACAGGACAGTGCCAGGTTCAGCACTGAAGAGGATTTTAAAATTTATTACAGGGTATCACTTTGACGCTCAATGTTATATGTGGCTGAAATGAATACACATGCCTGGCAGAACTGCAAGAGAAGGTGCCTCTATAGAAGGCGACAGCACTATTACCAGATAAGCTACCAGTTAGACATCACTGATTACCACACTGGACAGAGATTTTAACTCATCTAGAGAGCAGACAGCTAATCAGATTTCTTAATGGGCTTCTCTCAGTTTCACTGGGGCTGATGCATACATACTGCATAAAGGATTTGGAAAGAGATTTTTCCCCAAATAGCACATACCACTCTACTACATCATTCTGTTATCATCTTGGCTTATGCTTATATAAAGTACCAGATGGAAAGCAAGAAGTTACATGAACAGTCACAAAGAGGTTAATCATTAAATTCAACCTATGCTAGGGCAGCAACAAAGCTGACCTCTTTAATAAATTGAGCTTGGATAAAGGTAGCATAGATTTTCCTAAAAGAGGCTTCATTACTTAACTCTAGATGCATGATTTCTTTTGAGAGTATGAAGTTAAGAGTTAATCCAAATTTACTATTTCTTTTCTACCCAAACAGAAACCAACCCATTTAAAATGCAGAGAATATGATAGACCTCCCTCCCTTTCATTGTTCTCTCCCCTCCGAGAGAAACTCAACTTCACAGGACTTCAAACCTCAGGGAAAAAAAAAATGTCCATCAAAACCAAAAATCTTAAAAAAAACCCAGCTCATCTTTATTCTACAAGCTTGTCTTCCAGCACTGAAAATCCAATGCATATTTTCTCCCAACTACTTTTATCTCTTTATTGTTCTTAACACTTTCCTAGAAGGGAGTTTCTTTAGCACACAAGTGAAAAACTTTAATTTGATCAAGGGACAGGGACTGTTTGGAGCCTAGTTAGTGAAAAGACATGAGGTAAACATTTGGATACATTACATGACCCCAAGTCTTTCTGCCATATTTTCCGCTTTCCAATTCTGATCTTCCCGTTTTAATTTTTAAAAAGTTATTTACATCAGAATCAACCAGCTGACTATTACAAGCTATACCATTAAACAGGAGTTACTTCTTTACCTCCTTCAAGTATAATAAGGATCATCCACAAAAGCAAAGTGATCTGAGTTTCCAATTTCCCGCAGGTACTCTAAAATATTTACTGAACCATGGCAATTATGCCCATGACGAATGGGGTGTCTTACAGATTCAGGGCTTTTCTAACTTTCTGAAATTACTGTTTTGACTCATTCACATCTCTGGGAATGTGAAACTTACTTAGGTAAGGTCTAAGAAAAAGCAAGGAAAATTAGAGACTAAGTTAATCAGAAAAAAAGAAAAACAGAAAAAACCAAACAAGTACATAAGTACATATCTCTTAGGAGAAAAGGGACATAATTTCTTACTCTATTTTGAAAGCCTTGCCCCTTTCACAGTTAAGCAAAGTTTCCTCAAAGATGCCATCACTGATTGCATTCATTTGGAATTTTTATGTAAAAAAGTGTTCAATATGAAATGGAAAGCCAAAAAAGGATATTAGATCACAGGATATATACATCCCAGAACCTTGTATGTATCTCTTTGGAGAGCAGGAACAAAAACAACAACAAAAAAAATTTGACATGAAAAAGAAATAAAAGTAGACAAGAATGTGCAACCAGAAAGGCTTTTTGCTTAAGGTCCCTAATGTCTTAAGAATTTATTAAGAGATGATGTTAGAACACCTGAATTTCAGAGAATTACTTCAGAGATGGCTCCTGTTGCAGCATTTTCTGCTGGAATATTTTACTCTGGCTGTCAGCCAAATCTTTGCTATGCTGATGCCAAATAAATGATACCCAATTTCAACGACAGATGCTGTTGTGTTGACACATAATTGATACGTTTATATTCAGGGCTTCCTGGAATTCTGTAACAGCAACATTTTATTCACAAGAAATACAACTGACAGCAGAATTCAAAAGAGACTTGCACATAGCTGATGCTGCTACACTGCTGGTATTGTGAGTCTGGAGGGAAGAGATCACTACCTACCTATCCAGGGTGGTCAGGTACGGCGGAGACCACAAATTTTCCAGGGTAATGGAAAATACGGAGAGATGGCCCAGCAGTAAAAGTTAACTGGCTCAGCCAGAAACCAGCTTGCTCAGAGAAACAGGAAACCTGAAAGTTTTCAACACAAGTTGCATATCCCTTTCCTGCAGAGCTTGTAACTGCGTAGGAGATGGAAGTCATAGAAACGCCAGAGCATTGAAGTAACAGATATGTCCATAATCTCCTTCTCTCTTTGACTTCCTTGGCTTCCTAGGCAGGAAACAGATTAGCAACCTTTAAAAATATATTTAGCAAAGGTACGTTCCAAAGAAAACATTATATACCCCGTCCTTGCATGTTCACTCTCCTGTAGATAATTTGAAATAAACTTTCATAAACAGTATTTACTTTGGAAAGCAACTATATGCCTCCTCAAGCTTAACAAACCTTCAGCATCTACAGTCATTCTTACAGGAAAAAAAAAAAGCCGATGACATTACAATATATGCCTACAACCTAAATTTTCTTTATTTTTAGTAACACAGCATCATATTATTTTCACACAATGAATAAAAACATTCACAGAATGAAAATATTCAGAGAAAAATTCATACCCATTCATTTCACAAAAAAAGGAAAAATCCCAGCAAGAACTAAAATTTGGCACAAAAGACAGCAGCAAATAAACGCCATATAGCAAAGTTTTCAGTCATTTATCCGAATAGTATATGTTGTTCAGCAAACACACAATGTGGAATATCCTGACATGATGCCTCTTTTTAATTAAAATAAGGTTAAGCTTAAAAATACTTTTGAATTACATTATATGGGGATTATCAAATACATTTGAAGCTTGCAGATGAAAAGGAATCACTAACTGGAAGTCTTTTCAACCCCTGAAAAACATATTTTGTTGACTGTTTCTTAAACTGTATTTTAGAACACTGACCGCAGCCCAGAAAGTTTCCGCAGTGTAATACACTTCTGCTGCTTGTGGGGTCTTATCTGGCTCTCAAATACCGTCTGTGCTTCTCTCCTAGTACCCCAGGAAAGATTTCTTCCTCCAGTCACCTCTTTCCTTTCAATGTATGAAAAAGGGACTGATGTTAATTCTTCAGATTCTGCACAGTGCAGCTCTTTCCTTTAATTCTTCCTCTTCTCTGCTTCTAAAGGTTGCTAAGGCCAAAACTGTCAGAAGACCTCTCTTCACACTGAATTTCTCCTTCAGGAGTGCCCAGCACAGTGTATAAAGATAAAAGTTATACAGGGAAAATATGCATTTATCGTCAAAGCTCATACCTCTCAAAACCCCAAAACTGTCATTTAGTTCAGCAACATGGGATATGTAAAATATGCAGGTTTATATCCTTGCAAAAGCATGAAGTGGTTGAAAAGGACAAGGAAGTGCGTTAAGTTGAAAAGCTTTACGAGCCAGTGTGTTCTTTTCACTGTTGTGAGAGGCATTGGAAAACCAGTCTTTGCCAAGAAAACACATCACAATGTTAAAAATTGAAGAACCAAGTGCACAGGTACCTTCTTCCAAAAACCCCGCAAAACCCCAAACCAACCAAAAAAACCCTAACCAAACAAAAAAACCCCAACCAAACCCCCGCCCGCCCCCCAAACCCCACAGAAGTTTTTCAAAGTCACAAAGGACAGTTGTGACTAACCTCCCACTGGCAGTTGGGCATCTCAGGAACATATACAGAGAATGAGGAAGGGAACATGAAAAAACAGCTAAGCCAGCTGTCAACAGCTTTGATTTACCAGAACCAGTCATGGGGCATGACAGGGTGGTACACCACAGGCAGACACAATCTTCCTCACACCTGTTCAGAGAAGATCAGATGCAAACCAGCTCCAGTTCAAAAGCTGCAGTGATTGGTTAGGCTGGTGCTGTGCCTAAGCTAAAAAAGGCCTGTCTCTCAGCACTGCATTTTAAATTGAGCACAGTACTGAAATAACAAAGCTAGAAGGCTTACAGAGAAGATCCAACTCCTGTCTAATTATTTGGGAGTGTGGGCAGAGAAGTGTAGGTCAGTCTGCAAGGCATTGTATAGCTACACCCTATCTGTGTTAGGAGGGGCATAATTAGTCCAGGAGGAGATCAATGTTAAGACATAAAGACCAACTTGAATATTTCTGCTTGTTACTGAATTTACTCGAAAGATTTACTCCTACAGGTTTCTTCGGGTGTTTGGAACTCCCCTTGCTCCCCCTTAAGCACAAGCTAAATTTAATAACCTTTTTTTTAAAAAAATCATCATGTTCAATAGTAATAACCCATCCTGTTATTAACAAAGGCAAGGATCTGAAAAGTCAAATGGATTCTCACTCCTACTTCTACTCTTGCCTTCGGCATTTTGTTCTGTGTGGACACAAAACAGAAAGGTCTCACTTTCTCCCACTCAGGAAGGCAGTGCTATAGCTGGAAGACATGGAAAAAACAATAATATGGTTGTATACAAATATTTCCATTTCTCTTCCCCAATTTATAATGTCATTTTATAAAAAAGCAAAAGCATCTTCGTTGGAGATTACTGTACAATGAGTTATCATGCTAAATAAATTATCAACAGAAAGAAGTAAGTCAGCTTAAACTTTTAGAAATGTAAAAGACTTAGAAATAGCTCAGGCAATCAGATTTCAGAGCAAATCTTACTTTTACAGACACTGTTTCCTATCCTGTTAAATATTTCTCTTACCACTGCAGGAAAGACTTAAACAATGGAGGGAAACCAGCTAAGGCTTGGTCTGCAGACTGAAATAATCTCAATTCAGCAGCAAGAACCAGCATCAAGACTTCTGAATAACGGTATTAAACCCAAACATTTAGGCAAGAAGTTGACATGCAGCCCTTTCCTCCATGCTAAAGTCCTTCACCACAAGTAACTCCAAGTCTCCAAGCCTTCAAACATACTTCATAGACTATAATAGTATAACTACAAGCCACTCTTTGAACAGTTATCAATTCAGTAAACTTGAGTTTTGCTGATGCTACGCAGCATCACCACCTAAACCCCTCAAACCACGTAAGACAGATGTTTATCCTTCAGCTTCTGTCCTAAACTATGATAAACTGTATGCTCTCCCATCCAAAGCAGGCTGCACAGTGATGGTGGGTGTGGTGGGTTGACAGCGAGACCCAGTGTGTTGGTCTCTAAGCAGACCTAAGTTTTCAAAAACAAACAACTACAGGTGAATTCCCCGAGCCTTTTTGTGGCATGGCTGCAGGCTCAGAGCCATATTTTATACCGGCACCAGTAAGGTCTAATAAAAGGCTCTTGGATCTTGAATCTTATTTGTATCATGACAGCCATGTACTTAAGCTATGTTTGAGGGTGCACTTTTTAACTAAAAGCTGTATCCTGCAGCTTCACCTGAACAATTCCTTATTTTTGTTATCCTTCTAGCTGGGTGTCAAAGTCAAGCACAAGATCTTTCATGACACAACAATGCTATATAAAGTGTATGATGCTATTGACATCTACCTACCAGTAAGCAGCCATGCTAGGAACAAACATTTTAGAGGCAAAGCACTTCAGTGAGGTTTAATAACAGATTCATACAGCACACCGCCCCTCCAGACCTGATACTAAGCACTGTACCACGGTCAGAGAACTCCTTTCCAAACATGCAAACAAAGCCAAGGTGTCAAACAAAAACAAACTGACATTGGGTGAAAAAGCAGTGAGACCAATTTATAAACAGAAAGCAGTCTGAGAATCACAGAATCATAGAACCATTAAGGTTGGAAAAGACCTCTAAGATCATCAAGTCCAACCATCAACTAACACCACCATGACTCCTAAACTAGGCCCTGGAGTGCCACGTCTACACCTTTTTTGAACGCCTCCAGGGTTGACGACTCCACCACCTCTCTGGGCAGCGTGTTCCAATGCCTAACCACTCTTTCGGTAAAGAAATTCTTCCTGATGTCCAATCTAAACCTCCCCTGTCGCAACTTGAGGCCATTTCCTCTCATCCTATCAAGAAGGAGACAGATATACACCCTGAGGTTTGGTACATCCAAATCATGATTATTCATACCTTTAGCATGATATAAAGCCCAAAATCAACATGGCCTGAACACAAGGTTTTTATATTTAGCAACTAATAAGGCTCAAGGAGCCTTATTAAAGACCCTTATCAAAGACCCCACCTGAAGGCAGATAGTACTTCGAGCATTAAAGCCCCCCCAGTCACCTGCTCCAATTTAATTTTTTTCCAAGTTTACCATCTCACAGCCACAGCTCTTCAACTCTTTAACCGTGGTATATCTTTACTCTTAATAATTTTTTTTAGACCTGACTATGGCCAAAAAAGTAAAAAATAAAAAAAAAAAAATCACAGTTACACAAGTGCTTGTAAACAAAAGTACCAAGGCAATACACAGTCCCAATCAAAATGGATTGGGTTTGTTACTGCCAGAGTCTAAGGGGTGCCCATATAAGTAAATATAAGGCCACATCATTCTGCACTCCCCAACCCATGAGCTCAATTCAGCCTGGAGAAGTCATTTGTGCCTGCAGCAGAGCAGGCCACATTTCCACTCTTCATGTGACAAAGACACAAACACATTCGTTTAGGCAGAAGCAGATTTTGCACTGATGCTGCTCTTTATTTTCCACTCTTTTTGTGAAATACAGACACAATTTCTGAGCAAAGCCTTTGGGGAAAGAGCTTTACTCAAAATCACTAGTCCTCTGTCTAGCACAATGAGAGGAGAGAATGCAAATTAGTTTCAATAAAAGCAGCTGGCAATCAATAAGAAAGGGCTGGTCTCCAAGAGTAAAACTGGTTCCTCTAAGGATAAGAGTTAAAAGGGGAAAAATATAAGATGATGAATAAAGGAAGGACAAATGCAAACAACATGGGGGGGGCATAGAAGGAGAAAAATCTAACGATGCAATTAAAAAAAAAAAATCAGACAAACTGACAAAGAACAGCTGGGGGTAAAAAAAGAAAAATACAGATAACTATAGTGCAAAGAAAAGGATCGTTAGAAAAAGTCTAATGGAAAACATGGGCAATCCAAACAAGAAAATAAAAATCATGAAAGGGAGCAGATAAGAGGCTAGCTGGCACTAAGGCTTAAGGCACCAGTCATGAGTTCATGTTCTAGCCTGGTTCACAGGCGTTGGTAAGTCTGATAATGAGTTTCAGCATTTCTGCTACCACACATCTGGCCATTTCACAAAACCTTGTACACTCGTCTCCTCTGACCTTCTGCCACAATGCAGAAAGTCAATACCCACCTGAGTGGGCCAGAACCCACCCACTCTGCATGCAGTCAGACTCCTTTTCTAAGTCCCTTCACCTCAGGATGTCCACAGGCACCTGCAAAGGACTGACAAAAGCCCAGCATTATTGTTACCACTGTTTAAAGAAAAAAAAGAATTCCTCAAGATTGACACTTTCACTGAGTCTCCCTATTACTGCGTCTCATTTTTATAAGCCAGTTAGACAGATAACACATTATGGTCACAGAAGAAGCCTTCCCTTGCAGCTGTTACAGATAGTACTTGATATAAGGGGAAAATACAAGTATTTTGGCACTGTTAGCAACCTCCCCTCAAGAGAAGCCTAAAAATCAAGTGTCTTGCATACTGCAGGTCAGTGTCACAAATCACTTACCCTCTGTCTTCCATCTACAAACCCAGCTCCAGTTTCTGGTTTTACCAACATCTTCCACCAAACACTTGGTTAACATGGAACTAAGGTCCCTATCTTGCAGATGTCTTTAATATTGCATAATAGCAAACAGGAAGCTAAGCAGTTACTTTGCTCAGCAGCTTTTCAGCCCCAAAGAATCTCACCAGCAAACTACACAATGTAACTCCTTTGATCCCAAGAATGTAGCCCCCACCTTCAATAAAGTAGCTGCTTAAATAGCACACATTAATTATACGAGGTGGAAAGTGGTGTTTTCTACTCACATGAAACTGCAGGGGAAAGTCCTATCACTACACACCATTTATTTAGATTAAGTTTTGACCAGCATACTGGTGGACTAGACAGAGAAGTCTCTGCCAAGTTGCTAATATACTTAAAATCATGCTTACACTTTCAGAACTTTAATAGAGAATAATTCAATTGGGGCATGCCCTACACTTCGAGAAATTCTACGAGATTTCTAATGACAAAAGTGGTCAGAAACTTCTAGTCACACTGACATCTAAAAGCACAGAGCTCGCATTTTAAAGAGAGAAAGAAGTGACTAACTTCTTCGCAACTAAAAACAGCATACAAGAAATCAAATGGAGCAGGATGGACAAGACAAAAAAAAACCCTTAAACTAAACTAGTGGTAGGGCAAAAGACAACAAAGATAATATTATCACACATTCTCATCCCTTCAAGATACTTGCATGCCTAAAGGGCTCACAAATATCTGATCTCTGGCTGTTTGCCACATTCAACATACAAACTCTGCTTCCTCTATTGCCTTTAGCAATTATTTTAGGGTTTGGCTTAACAAGTAAAAANAAGGCCTGCACTGTTGCAGAGTTCTACATCGACAACCTCATGACCTGCCACTACTGCTAAGATAATTACAGCATTTTAACAGCACATTTCCCTAAGGTAGCAAGCAGTTAAGACCTTTATATACTGAAAGAGATGCCCTTCCACATTAGCATGGCCTATTAGCCACAAACAGGATTAAGAGCTCAGCAAATCCTCACAGAGCCCACATCTGTCAACATAACTCTTTCCCATAATGGGCAGAAAGGAAGGTAACTTCTCACTTTAAGGAGCACTTACTGGAAAGCTGATACTGCAATAATTTTAAAAAACTAAAACAAAAAGGGAGCGACACAGAACAGCACAATCATGGAGACCCCTCAGGATCTCTTACTTTGTGAAAAAAATGCCACCTGGTTACAGAACTTGTGGTCTTACAGAGGAGTGCTGCCGTTGCTCTGGTGGCGCTGTACAGCAACCAACCTTAGGGGATCTCCAGAGAAAACAGCCAAGATCTCTTCGTGGGACATTTCTCCAAGCATGATAGGATTTCCATAATCAGTCAAAAAATAGAGAAATCCAGATTGGCATGCAACACAAACTCCTGTTGGACATCATGGACATCAATCCAACCATAGATGCTTCTTGCAGTGCATGATGGAGAGAGAGACTAGTACAGAGACAGAGATCATTTTATTCTAGAGCACCTGGACCAAAGTAGTTGAATCAAGAGATGCCAGATCCATTCTCGAAGGGCTCAGATGGCTTTGGGAGTAGCTGGGGCACAGCTTAACAGTAAAAGCAAAACCCAGCCCAATTCAGCAGAGAGAACTAGTGCTCAGTTCCCTCAAACCCTGATACCACTGCAAAAGATCAATACATCTCTCTCTGAGTGCAATCCCCCTGAAAGCAGTGCTACCTGCTGAATCAGGGCAGGTCTCCTGTGACTCTTCATGGAGAAATTCCTTCAGCTCCTCTACACCACTGCTTCTTGGTAGTGCACACACCATCGGGACAAGCCTTATTGGGCTTCAAAGTAACAGGCAAGGGAGAAAGACGATGGAGAAGGAGAATTTGTAACAAAACCAAACAAGGAAAATGCATTACATTGCACATTAAGTGCTATGGCCAAAAGATTTAGTGTATAGTCTATCTACCGTCCCATAAGCCAGCTCATATCACCTAATCAGCACGTATATCTTATATATATGCAAAAGCATTTCACTGTCTATTTAATGCATGGAAAAACACGATTAGATTTAAAAACAAAAAAAAGAGATTATTTTGCTAGCATACAGATGTAGCAGCGACCAGCAAGGAAACAGTCCACTCTCTCACTGTTACTGTACACACCTCCAAACAAGCAGCAATGAAGCAGCAGTCAGCTAGGGAGTGTGACTGAGGGTTGTCACCTCACACAGGGCAATTTCCACGCAAGTCTGACACTCTGGGGTAGCTTCAAAGCTCAGGTGGTGTTTCACAGACAGGAGGCGTGGGCGTGCGGCCGGCCACTGCTAAATATCTTACGTCTCACACAAAGCAGTCCCATCGGTCTATGAACACCAATCACATCCCAAAAGGGTGTTAAGCATGCTAAGGACTCCCTAGAAGGAGGGCTTTCCAATGTCCACCCTGGCAGTGTCTGAAGATGTTCGGCTCTGTAAATGGCTTGTCTTTATCTCTGTATGTCTGCCAGTGCTGTCCATGCTCTTCTGTATCACTCTGCATTTGTGGTCAGCAGCTCCGCCAAAACCCTCTCGAGGGGCAGAATAAGAGATCTGTGCAAGTCCACACCAGAAAAAGCACTAAAGAAACAGGTAGTTCCTAGAGCTTCCCATGCAATAAGGGGTATTTGAGAGCTGCACCCAAAATTCCTGTTGGCAGATGTCCCTTCTCAGTTTTCCACAAAGCAGGAGGGAAAGCAGCAGCTAAAATTGCTGTGACAAGGAGCAGTTCATTCATCTGACAAAGATCAGTGAAATTTCTACCTACAGAGGTTAAGAACAGTCTAAAATCAGCTTTCTTCTCAACTTCAGTCTAGGAGGTCTGCACGTTATAAATAGGCCACTAAAAGGCAGTTAAGAGAGAGAGGGAGAGCAAAAAGTTATTAAAAATGTACTAATGAGAAACTCATTTCACTTTTTTTTAACAGGGCATCAGGGAATTCCTACAAGACTTCTGTTTCGTTTAAAGGAGGAAATTTTTAACAAAGCTAAAAATAACTGACAATCACATTTTCAAAATTGAGAGAAACATGGAAACCCCAGGAGGTCCCAGCCCTGGGTGATACCACACAGACCGACAAAAAAGCTCATACAAATTTCAGGCAGGATCAGGACCCCGGAGTGGAAATCTCTGACATGAGAACACTTATTTTCTCTACTGCTTTAAAAAGGTTTGAACCATAACCGGTTTAGAAACATAACAGAAAATAAATGAATCTTTTTTTTTTTTTGTTAACCAACAATAAAGACAACCAAAAGCTACGAACCGAACCGACGTCAGCACATCGCAGGGACAAATGAAGGCACGGTGCTTAAAAAAAGAGACAAAAGCCACATTTTTACATTCAGAACGGATTATCTTGATTTCTTTTCCCTGGGTCACCTTTTAATGCTTTCCTGAGATTTTTTTTCAATAGGTTGCTTAAACACAGGTCTCAGTCGTTTCTCAACACAATTGTGCTCGCCACTGGGGAACAGAAATTAAGAAGAAAAAAAAAAAAAAGGCAAAAACACAGAACCCGAAAGTCTTCTGCGAGTCTTTTTAAGAGTTATTTTCCTCATTAATCTCTCAGCAGCGCTTCTCGTGGGCTGCGATTCAACCCCAGCGGCGCGGCCCGGCGCCGCGCCTCCCGCCCCGCGAAGCCGGCGGCACACCTGAGCTCCCCGCCCGGAG
>WAAD01030105.1:34992-49859 GCA_013389945.1 Fregata magnificens | reverse complement strand
ATAGCCTGCTATTGCCAGGCGAGGGAGCTGTTGAGGTGCGAGCTTGAATTTCAGATCCAGACATTATCTCTGGAATATAAGGAGCCTGATTGCGTTACTGCTGCCCTAAAATACCTGTGAGAGCCAGGCATTTAAGTGTTAGGTCTGACAACAGCTTGGAAAAACCTACGTAGGTGCTCTCTCCCTCTTTGCTGTGTTTGATCCGAGGAGGTAGGGATATGTCCAGAACTATTAACTGGAAAAAATAGGAGGAGTAGCAAGATTTGAGAAGAGGCAGCAAAAGTTTATTTGGGAGTCTTACTCACAGAGCTCTTAAGAAAGACTTCAGAAATACATGAAGTCACTCTAGGGACTGATTTTCGATCCAGGAGTATAACTACTCCATATTGCATTTTCTATGATACATCTTGTCCTAAATATCTGAATTAAAGGTAACACAGCACAGAAACACTGGATTTTATTAATCTCACCAGAGTACAGAGAAATGGCTAAACATAAAAAAAAAATTGCAGGTGGTGGGGAGGAGGCAAGTAGAAAGTCCTGGTGATATGCTTGCAGGGAATGTATAATTTTCATTAGAAAATTCAAAGCTTGTCTGCTTGGTGTGGATCCTAGCTGTGTAGCGGTTTGTTTAGTGATGATGGAAAGCTCACTCTACATTAATTCCTAATGGATTATTGCAAAATGTTCTGTAATGATGACGTGCTTGAGCTGTTAATTGATTATGAAATGCCTTAAGAGCTTTATGAAAAGCATAAGATACAATTATTATTGGATCATGCTGCTCATTAACTTTAAAGAAAATAATGTGCTGTAATTCCAACTGGCTCATAAATCTCTTTTGTTTGGAAATAGATTCATGTCACCCTCTTTTTCTCTGGTGATATCAATGTCTGCTGCTTGTTCGAATGGAAATACGTTCAGGGAGATTAAGGGCCTGAACCAATCTGACTGAAGGCAACTGGAGTTGTTCCCATTGACTACAGGAGTTGGAGCAGTCCTTGTTTGGTTTGTACAAGTCCCCCCCCAAAAAAAAGGTCTGTGGCAGAAACACAAAGGTTTGTGGCTCAGCAGCCACAAAACTCTGAAGAGAGGGGACGTGAAAATTCTTGTTTCTGAACTGGGAGCATTACTTTATCCTGGAAGTGTTTCAGACTCCTAGCAATCTTTTGTTATCAAAATAAATTTTGCATAAATGGTGAGGTGTAGGAGATTGGGACCACATTTGCAGTGATAAAGCTGTGCACATTCATTTGGCCACTACTGCAGTACTTGCGCAAACTGTCTTACAGCACTTTACATTGTGTTTTGTAAGGAATCCGTAAGGTAAATCCTGTGAGTAAATTCACCTTGGCAGCATGCATTTTCCTCTGTTCCTGGTCCGTGCTTTTGAAAGCTGCAAGGACAACTAAGAGAATGCAATTCTGAAGGAATCAAAAGCCTATACTCTTGGTTAAGCAGTGACCCGATCCTGTCATATCCCAGATTGACTTGCTGTTTTATATTATGACAAGCCTCTGCTAGGAAGCAAGCTTAACAGGAGGCTGAGTGCTTTAAATGTGGGTGAATGTAACCCCGGGATAAGTTATTCACGTTGCAGCTCTGGCGATACACCGACCCTGAAAAAGAATAGTCTCTCACCCTGTGGCTCTGTGACCAGTGTGGGGGAGAAGGCAGAGAAGGGACAGAGTGGGATGGGGACACATCCTCCTCACATAAGACTACAGATCCATGTGTAAATCATAGATTTTCCATAGAGAGAATGTATCTCATTATCCATAGCTCAGCTTTTAGCATCTAAACCCCATTGTGTTTTACTGGTGCAATTAATTAAAAATAAAGGTGAATATGCCTTACCTTAAATAAGCAAACATCAGCCAATGAAATAGAATTCACCTTCATGACTATTTGGTAATACAGTTCAAGAACCAGGAAATCCATAGGCTTTCTAATTTATTGTACAGGAAGGTTGTTATTACTGTTTACAAAGGAAAAGTTTTCCACACAAAATCTATTAGACTTGCCAGCATCTCTCATGCATTCTAGTGCTGCCATGTGAGACAGATAAAAATCCCACCTGATGATAAGCTGTATTAGGAAAGAGGCATCTCCGACATAGAAAGAAAAGGAGCACTCGTGGATAATGGAAATAATGAAACAGTGATAAGTATTTCCCAAATTCCCTTTGCAAATTGAGGTTTTGAATACTAATTATGAGTAAATATTTTGGCAACTTAACAGTGATGGTTACTTACACACTATTATAAATAATCAATCCATACTTTTTAAAATGCTGCCTTTGATTATTGAGATTACTAGAGTTTTCTCAACCTCTGATTCATCTATGCAAATTTTTGGAAATGGACTACAATCTCTAGAGTTCTGCTAAAATCTGAATGGATTTAATTTTATGGCTCAAAGTTGGTCTTGCAAAGACTTTTACATAATTGGTTTTCTTGTACACTTACCTTTGGAAGGAGTTTAATGTGAAAAACTATTTTGGAAGAAATAAATGTATTATTTCCTATTTAGATTTTCAGATTTTAAATATTTTAAATTTTCAGAAGAATCTCAAACCCCATTGGAATATTAGTTTTAATTTCAGCAGACCAGATTCCATATGAATTTGCAGCTGTGTAGTGTCAGTGATATCACTGAACTGGTTCATGAAATTTGGCCTCCATGTTGGTTTCTGACTCAGAAAGCAGTTTTTCAGTCTGCAGATCTGGTATTATTTCATCTGGAATACTCAAGATTTAGTTACAGTTACCTTCTAATTTGTTTTCAAGCAGGAATTTGAATTCTTAAGGTACTGCGTAGCCATGATAAGGGGACACTGGCCAGTGCAGTCAGTGCCCATGCAACTGATAAGGGCCACTCAGAGCAAGGAGATTAATGAGTGGGACTTAACTTTGTTTTGGGTGGGTCTTACGCATGAAGCTTGTTACTGATCCTCTGTGTAAGGCTGGATTTCAGCTCTAGTTCCCAGACTTGCAGTGAGCATATTATAACTGACAGCTAAGAGTTTTTATAATGGATACATTAGAAATAATTTAACTAGGAGACATGACAGTTGTATTTCTAAGTGTTTTCAAGTCATACTGCTTCAGAAATAATGCTGTTGCCACCACTTACTTGGGAATGAACACATATCTCGCAACAAGATTTTCTGTTTTCGCAGAAATAGTGTAGACCCCTAATTTCTGCAGAGCACTCTGTCTAGAGAAGTCAGCAGACTCCCCCTTTACTCCAGACCTCAAATGCTGACAGGTACCACCAGGACTCTGGAATAACTGTAAGTGGAAAGTTAATTCTGGGTATTCATATGTAAATTGAAATAACTGATGTCCCATTGTGCTTTTGCTTTCAAAAAAATGAGGAAAAAAAGAAGAAAACCCCCAAACATAATGAAGTATTTGCATATAAAAAGGCTTTTAACTTACATTCTTTGCTCATTGGCAATCTTTGGATGCCCATTATTCTTCGCTGCTATTAAATTCACCCAGAAAAACATTCACATTTCTGGGCAAGTAGAAGTTCATCAAAAACAATTTATTCTTGTTCATTTATTTCCATAGGATGCAGACCTTTCTAGACACAGGGCAATTATTCCTAGACACAAGTGGGAGAACAATGTAAGATTCTGTAGTGGTGTGGGGTTTTTTTTAAGTTATCCTAGCTAAAGGTTTAAATGTGCTAATTCAGTAGAAAGTCTTATTATAACAGCAAAGGAAACGTGGATGTCTTCAGTTTCTAATCCTGACCGTGCAGCTTTGTGACTAGATAACCATGAGCAAATGGCTTATTCTTTTGAGGACTAATGTCAGTCTTGTTTCTACTGGTGTAAATCTGGAATAACTCCACAGAAGTCAGTGGAGTTACAATACTAATCAGATGTTGTTTCCTCATCTGTAAAAGAGGTTCATGACATTCTCCTCTCTTGGGGGATATGGCAAGGATATTTAGTTAATGTTGACTCTTCACTGTGTAAAATGCTAATACATTGTCATTGTTAGTGCAAAATTTGTACTGTACAGGTGAAAGAAACAGTTAACACACAAGGTACTCATGCTTAACCCACTCTGCTAAAGATAAATTGTAATATATTGGCTTTCATTATAACACCTCAAGCAATTTTCCCATGGCTACTTTCATTAGGGAAGGAAGACTGGTCTATTCTATTAGGAAAGCAACCAGATGCATGTAAAAAAATTAACACCAAAAGATTACTAAGTGTAAAATGTGCATATGTCCTCCGCTATGCTGCTTGTTTGTGTACAGGTCAAAAGAGAGCATTGTAAGTTTAAAATAAGCAGCTTTGATTCTGCTAAGTAATTTGTTATTACATATACAGAGAAAGAATAGAATGTACAGAGACGAAATGGTGGACAGATAAATAATTATTGCCAGAAGTGATCTGCAGCTTTCAGGCAATCCTTTTAACATTTTTCTGTCTTGTTACTTCTGTATAAAAATGAGAAACATCTTTGCAAGAAGTAGCAAGGATACCAGGCATGAAAGCCTTAGTATATGTCTATCCAATGCAAACAGGAACGTAACTGTTTAATTCTTAATAACCAAGAGCTAGCAATTTATGAAGTGATCATGGCCTGGGACACTGTCACAAAGCAAGTGGGGGCAAGTAAAACTGCAATAACAATAATTTCCACTCCTGTTCTGAGGTTCATGCTGGTAGCTCTCAATGCGTTTTTCAAAAATGGGTGTATGATTCCCATTTTGCAGCTGTGGAAAGTGATCCCGCTAGGACAAGTGCCTTGCCTAAATGAATCAGCCAGTGAACGAGGTGGGAGGAAGCCATGCAGCTGAGCGCAGGGACAAGAAGGCTGGGAGCGGAGCTGCCATTTCCAGCACTAGCCATCCCACAGAGATGCTCCCATCGCTGCCCTCGCAATTGGAAAGAGAACCTTGGTCTACCAGCTCCCACCATCTATCCACTGATGTTAGATGAAAGGTAGAAGACAGAAAGATACCACATAAAATAGCATCAGCTTGTTAGAGAACCCTTCCTTGTGAATGACTGTCTCAAGTGTTTGGATCTCCTTTTTTGTTCTCAAATACCACTTTTCTCAACCATGTGTTGACACTGACATTTTGCATTGCATCTTCAGCTAACAACTTACCAGTCTGCTTTGTTATCCCCTCCACTAGTGCTGCAGTGACGAGGAGGCCAAATGAAGTCCTTCCTCTGTGGTGTTTTCTATGCTCTGATCTTTCCAGGGGTTCAACTATGATCTCTTGAACTAGGTCTGTCGTACACAGCTTTCCAGCGTGGACCAGCTCAGGTTTGTGTAGCTTGCAGGCTCTAGTGTATGCAGACAGTAATGGCTGAAGCTTCCTTCTGTCCTAGCCAGCATGATTGTGACCAGTGAGATAATTTTTCCAGAGAAAACCATTGTTAAACCAGTTCTGTATTAACCAAGAATGTTTTACACTGGGGTCTTGAGCTGGCAATGTAGCTAGAGTAGCTTGGGCACCAGCTGCTAAGTATTTACACAGGATTTCAAGCTGGCTTGTTCAATTCATACTATGATAGCTACATTGCTACTGGTTCCTCAGTCATCATGCTACTTAGCTTGGTTTTATTAACATGATATAAGAATATGCTAGACTTACCTTTGTTGCCAAAACATTTGCAAGAAAAAACAAAGGTATTACAACAATCATTGGAAATTACACACTGGGAAAACATTTTATTTACAAAATTAGGCTTTTGTATATTCACGTGCTAAAAGGAAAAGAAGCAGCAATATTTCCTAGAAAGTTTTAATTTAGGAAAGAAATTAATCAAGTAACTTTTCCTGTAGCCTCTACAAATTAGCAATAACACTGGTTTGGCCAACTTGTCCTGAAAATGAGCTCATTAAATCTAATTGGACACACTGTATAGCAAAGTATCATATGATAAAACTATGAATTTTATGTCCAATTAGAAAAATACTCTGTGGTGTTCAGCACTGATTCCAGTGGTGGATGTCTGCCAAGATACATTTAACTAAAGTGTACATGTGGGTTAGATTAAAACAGTTTGAGATAGAATCAGCCCTGACAACAGGGAAGTCATCTATTAGAGGCAATAACTCAAAGATCACAGCAAAATTGCTTGTTAAAAGAAATCATAAACTCTGGAAAATATCAATGTTTATTAAAATTTATTATCTCTGATTTAAATAGATGGCTTCGTAGAAGAGATGAGGATTTTCCCCTACAGTCAAAAGCAAAAGGAAAATGCACACTCAAATGATGCAAGGATAAGATCCAGAGTGCCTATTTATGCACTTCATACAGCCATCACAAAGTCTGGTCTCAGCAGGGTGAATCAAAGAACTGAAATTATGTGTGTAAGGTCCATATTCTCAAAGAAAAGAATTAGACACTTCCCAGGGTAGCCCAGAAAGCCACACAAGGGCTTGGTGGCCAGCCAGTATAAAATCCTGAGGATAACACGTGTCTGAGCACTTCTCTTTTCCTGGACTTTGGAGCTTCTGCCTGCTCAGGATACACAGCACAGACCCTTCCCCTCACTGTAGTGGCCTAACCGAGCACGGCTCATTCTTTCTAGAGGAATGTAATGGCTGGGGAGCTCCTAGACCACCCAGGGAATTCATGACTTAAGGGCTCTGGGTGTGCATACAGGCATAGCCCTGATACCCAGCTATAGCACAGTTGCAACTAAAGGACAAACTTGAGTTTCATACTTACAACTTCAGCTCCAAAGCTCTTGCCACATTTCATTAGCCCAGTGCCCAGTCTGTATGGTCAGAAACTCTTCAATATGCTTCAATATGCTTCTCAAATGCCCTCCTTCTCTGGATCAGGATTTCTCAGAACAAAATCTCGTATTAAATCTTTAGTAAGGGAACAGAGTATTTTAGAATAGAGATTAAAATACCATATCCAGTACGGAAGCTAGCAAACAAACAAGAAACTTATGTTTTCAGTAAATCTAGATATTTGTGCATCTCCCATCACTACAGTATCTGAATGAGTCATTGCCTTTATATACCATTAGTATTAACCTCACTTTATACTTGGGTAACTGAGGCTCAGGTTTTTTGAGTCCAGCCCAGTGTCTTCCACTAGCTCAGTCATTCTGTTCTTACTTGATTATTGTTTTTTCTACTAATATTGCTTTTACAGATAAGAAAAGAGAAGTGAAAAAGAAAATCAAGAACATAAACATTGTCTAATTCTGTCTCCTTCATTCTTAAACCACTTTTCATTTACATGGAATAAAATTTAACTTTTAGCAGTGAACTGAGCAATAGACCTAAGCACACTGACAAGCGCTGACTGGCCTTGTGTGCATAGAATTTAACCTTTGTCAATCTTTTTCATCCAAACAATATCACTGTCTGGCACTGATTCGTGCCTAGCTGTTCTTTGCCACCTGCAGTGGAATGAGATGCCTGACCAGCCAACCGAGCCTGCGTGAGAGGAAGCTAACAGATAATGTGCAATAGAGCTTTATTTTTTCCCCAGTATGTGTTTACTCTGCATCACAGAAAATCCATTTGTCAAATATTAATTGAATTCTCCAACATTTGGCATATTTGCATAACTATTATGAAATGGTGCATTATCTCCCTTGGTATTATACCCATTTGCCTTAGATGGTGTCTCTTTGATCCATTAATCATGTTTCCTGTATCCTCCCACAGAAGCTTAATTGCTCACATCCTGCAGAACCCACTCACAAAGAAAGAAATTAGCTCTATGTAAATCTAAGGTTATTACCTTGCCTCTGTAAATGTAAAACAATTAAATTATCCTCTAAAAAGGACAGTGATAAAATTCCAGATGAGCATTGATCACCCAAGGAAGCAGATTGAGGCAATTTTATGGGGCCAGTGGGAAAAAAATGTTTTTGCTTTACCAAGGACATTACCGGGGCAAACGATACTGCTGTCCATGTCTTTCTCCACTACCGCTGCTGTCCCCTTTACTGACTTCAGTATTACTTTAATATCTGAAACAAAGGGCCAGATTCAATAGACGCCTCAGATTTTAGGGCTGATGGAGGCTCATACTGCTGGGTGCGTCACCTAGGCATTACTGGAACCTCGAGGTATGATCTAAGGATGTGAGCACACCAATAGGGAACCCCTTAAAGTCACAGGTGCAGCTATCTAGCACTACCTTATAGGAAATACCGAGAAAAGGAATATATCTTGAATTCCATGTCTCAGACCTATAGGCATATGCTTTTCAGAAAATATATCTTGAGCCTCAAACCTGTACTAAATATAGGAACCCACATTTTCAAAAAAAAAGCTGGGCAAAGCTCTTTTTTGTTTTCCCCAACAGGAGCAGGCGGTGGGAACTGCATTGACTTAACAGCAGTTTGGTGGTCACAGCACTTGTGGAGGAAGTGGGAAAGATTCAATGTTTTTTCATACAAGTCAGAGTCAGCTCCCACAGAGGTGTTCTAACCACCAAGCATAGCTCTTTCTAGGAAGACGGGATCATCTGCCTCTTCCTGTGAAGCCATGATGCTGTGCAAAACGTAATTCACTATTAATTTGGCCATAGAGAGAGTGAGCACATGACTCTAAACAGGCTGTTCAGACAAAAACATGGAAAACAGGAGGTCTGGGCTCTAATTGCCTCCTCTCTCCAATCAAAAAAGAAAATAGTAGCGTGTTTTGTGCAGAACCCTGTGCAGTTGCTGTGTTGCATGTACTTTGAGTACACTAGATGTTGACCTGTATAAAAAAAATGTAATTCCTGAATCTTGTTCAGGTTTAGATTTTGAGCCATTCGGTCCTATCACCATTAGAACAGCTTGAGCATGTAAAGGCCAGCAAAACTAGAAGCTCAGGGATCTTTAGGATTAAAAAATGCTAACTTCTATACTTTAATAGCTTAGCAAGGCTTTTCAGGATCAGGATTCTGGGACTTATTTATCAGATCAATCCAAAAGAGACTAAGCCAAGATCACATGCACAAGAACCTGTGGTCTTGCAGAAAACTGAAGTTCAGACTCCAGTTCACCAAACTAGCATCTAAGTCATTAATCAACTTCCCTTCCACATTTTCTTCTCTCAGACTTGACTCTAAATTTACCACTTTGCAATCACTAAAGACCCTGTGTTCTTTCATCCCTCCTTGGTTTCTGTAATATTTAGCAAAATTATGACAGAAAATGTCTCCATGTCTGTAGAGAAATAGGTTTCTGTTAAAAAAAGTAAAATGGGAGCAATAAGAACCAGTATATCATTACTCCATGTTCACTGCTTTCTTCTAAACACAAGTTTGTTCACTCTGCAGCTTTTTCCAAGTTCCTCCTCTTGGTGCAAATTCATTCTCATTCCTTGTAAATTTTTCTTCACCATCCGTTCCTTTTGTAAGGTTGTCTTTGAAACATATTTCCTCCATAAAGCCTTTTAATGACTCCATCTATATAATCAGTTTCTTTCTACTAAAGAAAACGTCAAAGCTAATTTGTGGTAGAAGTGTAATCTAGTATATTACACGTCTGTCTGATCATATAGTCTGTTTGATTTAGACTGTGAAGGTCTTGATCAAACCAGGATCCACTCTTTTACACTGTGGACATTTTGCTGGTATTTCATAAACAATAGTAAGATATTATAACAGATATCCAAGGACAATGACATGTACTTTCCTGAGAGGTGACCTGCATTCTGTATCTTATGCTGTATGTCACCCACTGTAGAAGTTGTCAGAAATGGCAGAAGCCAGCAGTAACACAAGGGAGTATCTAGCACACATTTTTAGTTGCGTTTTGCATAAATGACTGTTAAGACATCAAAAGGGATTCTGATAGAAGAAGTCATTAAGTTGGCAGGACCTGACCATTCACTTGTTCTTTATGATTTCATCCAGAACCTTTAACCTCTTCTTTGGCGATTTGTAGACTTAATGCGTTAAGCTATTCTTCAAGATGTTCTTACATTAATTTCATTGCTTACAGCACAGCATTTGGATGCACATCTGAGGGAAATTGAAGCTTGTGAAAACTCCACCACCTCCTGTATACAATGTAATAAACATAAGCAATCAAAAGGAGGAGGCAAACAATACAAAACAAGCCACTTTAGGTTAGAGAAAAAGTAATCATTTTAAAATTAGGGAAAAAAAAGTTTTCTCCCAGTTTCATCTGTACTACATGCTGAAAATATGATGCTTACTACTAATGTAGCACTAAACTAAAAAGCGTTTTTAATCATGTAAGGTGGTCTTTTTCTACAAGGTAAAATTTTAAGCCATTTAAGAGATCTTGCTGGAGTAGAATCCGTTATTTAAAGGAAATACCAGAAAATCCAGCACTGTGCTATTTTCTGCTTGAAACTACCTGCAATAAAGCAAGTAATGTTCAGTATAGTTTCTGAAATTGAATAAAAGTAGATATTACAAGAAGAAACAAGGAAGGTTAGCTAAACAAGTTATGGCACAGTAGTTGAGAGAAGCTGGCAAAGACCAGCTGTAAACTCACTGGACTGAGCACAATTGGCCTATTTGTACACATAGTTACTATGCATATTATAACAATTGGAGAAAACTCTATGTATGACTCCAATATATTTTAGAACGCTGAACACAGATCACAAGAATTTTAGGAAATGAATGCGCACACACCAAGTTTGTGTTGTAGAATTCTGCATACGCTGGCATCACTGAGTAATTAGGCAGACCGGTTCTGAGGACATGCAGCAGCATAGCTACACAAGGCTCCTTTTTGCCTGTAAAAGCCTGAATCCAGCTCAGTTCTGTTGGCTTCAAGCTTTGAGAGAGTTCATTTGTTTGAGAGTTTGACAGCCCATTTTAAAATGACCTTACTCAGCACCATGGTTCATACACGAATAATAAGTTCTTAAGTTCTTGGTGCTGCTTTTGCCATCCCAAGGCTGGTTGTTTTCCAGAGACCCAAACCATTAAGCTGGGCTAAGGACGCTGGGTGAAGTCCCAGGGACATTCGTGACAAAGAATGGGCATTACTTAAGGTTGCTGTTGGTTCCCTAATAAGAGCTTCTGGACCAATGTCATAAGAAAACATGCTTTTTTTTTTTTTCTGTAAGACACCACCATTTATATCTAAAATGAGATCTGAATTTACAGCCATTTCTTTGTCTTTCCATGACAATCATTTTAGGATGTACATTGTATTTAATTTAATTACATGTACTTATCCTTTTACCAGTACTTAGCTTTTTATGCCTCATATTTTGCTGCTTTTTTTTTTTTAACTGTAACATTTTTTTATGACTAGAATCTGCAAGTTGAGAATTTATACAGGCACAGCTCTGGATACAGTTGCTTTGGTACTGGAAAGCGTAGCTTTGCAGCCTTGTGTTATGTGACACGGAGTATAATAATGAATGCTACCCTTCCACATCTGTCAAGAAAATTTATCTCCAAATCAGTCTCAGGCAGAGGCTATAATAGGCTGTACTTGCACAGGCTGACCACAGTAGATTAGTCAGTCTCAAAAATAAAGATTAGCCCTTTTTCCTTGTTAGGAAACTCCATCTATGTTTGCAAAGCTAACGTGTAAAAAACGCACTTCATGCAAACTATTTAACAAAAGTACTTTGCAGTTTTGAGACTGTATGGACTGGAGGATTACAAACCTTTGTAAAACCACATCCTGTTAGTTCCTGGCAGTCATGATAATTAGATGTCCGGTGTCAGGTGCTAAAAGAGATAAAACAGCATGGGAAGAAGTAATCACAGATCAAAACAAAATGAACCATAGGGAAACACTTAAGACCATATGATAATGGGGTATGTGACATTGAGGAATACTGAATGCAGAGAAAGGCCAATTCAAACGGAGAGAAGTTCTCATTTCATTCAGATACTTCAGTAATCAGCATGGAGACAAGAAACAGAAAACTGCATTACTGTCTAATGAGGTGTTAGAGGACTCGGCGCGGGGGGTTTAGTGTCTGAATATGACACTTTCTTTAAAGCACTTCCTTCAGAGGTTTTCAAGGAGAATACTTAATTCTTGCAGGGCGCCAAGTCCTGCACAAGGGTGAGCTGTCAGGTGGTTGTACTGTTCCATTATGGATCTCAGAAAACCTATAAAACCAGTGCTTCCCTGCTGAAGATGCAGAAAAGCCTGCAAGGTCATCCTTCCTCTGTGAGAGTGAGAGAAAGAAGTGGCCAGCTAAGAATTTCTAATGAAGAAATGAGCAAGTGCTCCTGTGTGGCAGTAGGAGGTATAGGTTGCACATGCTGGTCTACTCGACCTGCCTACAGGACACGGAATCTGTTCTCTCAGGGCACACGAAGGCAACTCCAGTCTGTCTCACTAATCTTACATCCAGACTTAACGGTCCCACAGAGCACACCAAGGCAACGTGCCTGTGTCAACATCTGTTTCAGTGGTTCATCTGCTGATGGAACAAAAGTCCTCTGTGATAGGGAAGTATGGACAGTCCTACTCTCAGAAGCCATTTTCTGGGACAGCAGAAGGCCTATACTGTGATTTGAGCTCCTGACCACGCACTGCAGGCCACCTCAGCAGCAGACTTCACAGTCATACAAGTCGTCTTCAAACACATGAAACAAAAATTATTTCTTTTAAATCTGTGTTTTCATGTGGATTCACACTGCAAGGCATTTTTTATGTATGGAAAGTATTCTGTTCCTGAAAATAAATTCAGATTTTCCCCCAACTGTCTTGGGAATTTGTAGATAACTCCTCCATCATTCTTTTACCCCAGGAGAAATGTGAACAGTAATTGAAGCACAGGGGAGCCATTATCTCCAGTTCTATATATGCCTGGCTAGATGCACTGGTACTGCTGCATCACTATTCACCTTTTATAAAAGGAACACCATCTACTTCACAAGGGGAAAGAATTAATGCAGGCTTGTAATACTGTGATTCTAACAGGTGTAGTAAAAAGTAGAACACATTACATTATTAAAATGACTGTTTGTTAAATCCCTGTTTTTTAGTATAGGTATGTAAATTAAGTGGTAGCAGAAATAATTCTGCAATACATTGCCTAGAAAACACCCTTGGAACAAAATTCTTACCCAGCACGTGTAGGTTTCATAATATCCCTTTTTTCCAACAGTATAATTGAGGAGCATATATTTGACCTCTTTCACATTTTATAAGTAGAGGATTCTAAAATCTATAATCTCAATTACTCTCTTAATAGACTGTCTTCAATTTTTTTTTACCTGTTGACCTGCAGGATAAAGCTATTTAGAAGAGATGTTATTGTGGAGAGCACTGCCATAATGAAAATGCTGAAGGACAAAAAAATCCAATAAGGAGACTGGAAAACACATTTGGAAGCACACTGCTCACATTTAATTTATTCAATATGCACACTGTGAAACATCTGGGTGTCTTTAATGTACAATCAGGTATTAACTTGGTACCAGCTATTACAGTCAGCAGTTTGCAGCAAGTTGCAAGCACTTGACAGAAAGCAAATTATCTCCCTAACTGATCCCATAGCACAGAAGTCTGTGAATACGGAGGCAGTTTAGCAGTAAAATGCAGAAGGCAGGAAAGAAAGCACATTCAGCTGCTATGTTACCTCTTCTTCCTATGCTCATGTCTTTTGTTTTGCAATCCTGTATTTTTTTTAGTGTATTATTTCCTGTGCGGCCATGCATCTGCATGCACCAAACTGCTAAGTTTTACCAAGTAATCTCAGCTCTCCTTGTTTCAGTCCTGTAGGGCACAGTATGGTGGGTTACTATGACAGTTAGCTCCTACTACCAAATTGTTTTTTCCTTTTTCTAGAAGAAACTGCCGTAGAAAGTAGCTGTATTTTGCAGTCATGTTTCAGCACGAGACCACCGATTATCTTCTTTGTGCCCGATCGGTTATAAGTCACAAGCATTTCTTCCATTTTTGCAGCAGCAGCTCAGACTGTGGGACTATACTCAATGCAAAGAAACAGCCTAGCACAGTCTCTCTCACTTCATCCGTATGTTTCAATATAAGTTTTTCCTCAGATTTATATTCCTCATAAAGGGTATCAGATGACTTCAGTTTCAAATCCCAACTGCTGCAAGTCTCACACATACGATAAATGGTCCCTTTTAGAAAGAAAACTAAAACATGAGAGTGAAAGCAAAGAAGCAAACAAGTATTCCATCAGACTTACAAGGAGCAGACGTTAGTTAAAAAAGAGGTTTATAAAAGAAAGCTCAGTGCTAGCTATGGGGTTGAGGTAGCAGCACAGATTCGCTCACTGTAGAAGCAACTTAGCCAGCCATGTGCAAGCCTACAAGACAGGCAGAGCTGCACTGCAAGTCCAGGGGTACAGTCGTAGTCTACATTTACTCCTCCTACTCAGTTCATCCAAAGAGCGTTGAACAAGGAAGTTACATAGAGATAACACTAGTGAGGTAAAACTAGAGTGCCAAGCTTTCTCCTGCTCCCTCACCATCCCTAGTTTCCCAACACCCCCCGCCATGAGCTTTATCATCTGGCAGCCCTGACTGAGGCCTGCTGGTGTAGCGCTGTGAGAAAGTCACAGTAATAACAAACCGAGGCTGCTTGATAAAGTGGGCAAAACATTAACCCCACTTAAACCAGCCCTTGCGAAGGGACGGACTGAGAACAGAGGATGCTGCGGGGAGAACAGGGAAAGGAGTCAAAGCCCTCCCTTGCCCCCAGCGGCCATTTTATATTCGCCGCGTTCGGCCTCACCGGCCAGTCACAGCTTTCCTCAGTTCCCATTGGTCACCAGAAGGCAGGGGCGGGGCTCTGTAGCACCGGGAGGCGGGGAAGGGTGGCTCGGTGGCGCATGCGCGCTGCTGTGACGCTGGAGCGTGGGGATGCCTGGCGGCAAGCGGCGAGGGGAGCGCTCCGCATGCGCAGAGGCTGCGTCCCGCCGCGGCTCTCC
>WAAD01030105.1:0-34879 GCA_013389945.1 Fregata magnificens | reverse complement strand
GGCGGTGGGGCTCTGCCTGGGGGCCTGCGTCTGCTCCTGCGTGCTCCGTCCACCTCGCTGCCCCCGAGGCAGCCGCGCCCCGAGCCGCCCGCCTCAGGGCTGAGCCCCGGGCCGGTGCGCTGCGCTTGTCCTTACCCTCTGCCTCTGCTGCTTCTCTTTCCGGCTCCGGAGAAGCGCTTTTTGCTAGCTGCGCGGGGCGGGATAAGAGGTGTTAACGTTGCTTACAGGAACCTCTGTAGTGCAGTGTTCCCGGGGAAGGCCGGCTTCGTTTTAACTGTCGTGTGTTCACCGATCGCTTTGTAGTGCGGCGGAATCTGTGCACGCGCTGACTGCTTTACCGTGGCGCTTGCGTCATCTGCTTTTGCTCTTATCCTTTAAGTGTTAGATCTAGGCTTTGTATTGTTCATCCTCTAAATTTTCCTTTCTTTGGGGGGCGGGTGGCACATACTCCTGCTCCGTAATAGTGTGTATGCTGTTTTGTACCTCATCAGCTGAATAAGGGAAGGGTAGCAGGAACCACGATATTCTGTCCCTGTTTATCCTGTAATGAACTTGGCATTCATTGGCTTAATAACCCTGCATCAAAAGTATCTTACACGTAATTATTTCGTTTTTACCACTTACCTGATTTCTTTAGAGTTTTGTTATTTTTTTATTTACAATACTGAAAATAAATTTTTCTAGGTGTGACACGTTGGTTAAATTGTTAGTGCTACATGGATTGTTCACTAATAATAAGCTTTTCATTTTTAGAACTAAACGGTGACATTTGAAAGTTTTTGGTTTGTTTTGGGAGAGTATTTTCAGGGAAACAAATATATAAAGATAAAATAAAGATTTTGGGGAGGGGGCAGTTTTGGACTAGGCTGCATATCAGGCTGAAAAAGTCTTTTTTTTGCTATGCAGATGAAAATGATAGTTGTGAGGAAAATGGGAAGTGATCTATAGAACCAGCAGATCCTGGTTCCACAAGAAAATCTACAGGGAATCATCATTTGAAATGGCTGCTTAAGAGAACTGGAATAAAAAATTGTCAGTGAGCAATTTTAGTGTTCCAGTGAAATGCTTGGCATGCAGACTGCTGTTGGAGTTTCACAGTCTTCAAGGCAGAAAACCTTGGACTGCAGTCAAAAATGCTAACAAACTCAATGTCTTTTATCTTATAATTGTTATGAGAATACTTCAGTACAAATCACCTAAGTGACCAGCCTGCCTTACTGTGTGATGTGGTTTTCAGTAGGGGTTTTTTTTTTTTAATTTATCTTCCCAGGAGCAGAATGGTGTTCGTTACTCACTTTGCAGATGTGCCTGTCTGGTCCACAGTGTAGAATGTGAATGTAATACTGTTGCAGAGTTTGCTACATAACATAGTAGTTCAAAAGCAGTACGTTTTGTGACTGTGACAAAGACAGTACCAGTGTTGGGTACAGACACATCACGCTCCTAGATACCACGATAGATTTGTAAGAGTATGGCAATATCTGTTTTTTATAGCTGGTTTACCTATACCATTTATGCACAATTTCTGTTTTTCATGTTGTTCTCACAGAAATTGATTATTCAGTTTTTCCAAAGATGAAGAGGAAAGTTGCAAAAGTCGGGAAGCTGAGGCTTAGTCCTAATGAAGAAACCATGCTTCTTAAAGCAGAATATGAAAGAAGAAGAAAACTGAGGCTACAGCAAGTATGCCTGTATTTTTGCACGTTTTATATTTCATTTAATGATGTAATAAATAATTCAGGAAAATTAACTGAAAAAATTATTTCCTGTAAACTAAATTTCAGGGTCATAATTTTGTATATTAGGTTTGTATTTAGTTTGTGAATTATTTTCCTTTTCTCATGTTTATTTACTGCTAAGTGCATATTTTGCTTTTGATACCTTCTCTGTTTGTTAGCTTCACTTTGGCCTCTGTTCCAGAATATCTTCTTCCCTGCCAGCTTCACAGTATCTACTATTTTAATTTGGCTGTGAACATGCAGTTGTCTCTCTTCTGCTGATATGTTGCTTGTGTAAGGATTCAGACTTCTTACAGTATTCCAGGTGTTTTCACAGTGATCATGCAGAAGAAATAAGACAACTACTGCTAATACAGAACTTCACAGCTCTCCACTAGACAAACTGCATTGCTACAATATGTCATAGAATCATAGAATGGTTTGGGTTGGAAGCGACCTTAAAGATCATCTAGTTCTAACGCCCCTGCCATGGGCAGGGACACCTGCCACTAGACCAGGTAGCTCAAAGCCAGTCCAGCCTGGCCGTGAACATTTCCGGGGATGGGGCATCCATAACTTCTCTGGGCAACCTGTTCCAGTGTCTCACCACCCTCATAGCTCTAAATGCTTTAAGTACTGCTCGTTTCAGAATGTCTGAGTACCTTTATGTTCTTCAGAACATGTCTGGTGATCATCTCATCTTTCTTCCATTTCTGTTCTGCTCTGCTGCTGTTAGAACACAGGGCTATTTCTTCATTTCTCTTCTTACTCTATTCTTAGCCTTCCTCTGCTTTGTCCTACGCAAGCTATTCAGGTCTTTCACGTCTTCAAAAAATATACATCTTCAAGATGCTTACTATATACTAATCTTTCACCCCCTTGGGCTTTTTTCTTGATATCTTTTTCTCTAACGAAGAGAGCTGTACTGACAAAATGGAAAACAAAACCATAGTAAGCGGACTTTAATTTATCAGTATAGTTGCTGATTTTCTTTAAACCATGTCGCATTGTAATAGGAGTTTTTAATGAATTATTGTGTTGTATTTTTGGAAGGAAGGATATTCCAAGCAGTTTTTGCATTTTGTTTATCAGTTGTATGTTGCTCTTTGGACTTTAACTGAAACACTTAACTAAGATTAAATTTATTATTTAAATATTAATTTTGGAAAAAGGTAACAGCAACTTTAAAGTATTTTCTGGACAGATTGTTATTGGAATAGTAGATGAGATGGAAAGCTGAAACGAGGGTAGAGTATGTTGTGGAAAGACTTGCTGCAAAAATATTGTGCTTTTTTAAGTTGCTGACAAAACATAAATGCTATTTCTACAGGTTAGAGAGCAACAGAAGTATATCGCCTTGCAGATAAGACAGAAAGTAAAGCAGCGGAGAGAAGAACAACTACTTCAGTTAGAAGAGGCACTGACAGCTGAATGGCAGAAAGCACAGGACCAAAAGATGAAAGCCTTAGAAAAACTGTATTTATCAAGCTTGAGAGCGATTGGTGAGGGTCACCGACAAGCCAAGGAGAATGTAAGTAAAACAGCTTAATATTGTTGTTAGAGAAATTCTTGATGTTCTAGAAATACCAAGATTGCTATTTGGTTTTTTATATTCTTGATCTTGCAGTCCTAATACCTAAAACAACAGTTTTTTAAGAATGGAAACTTCTTAGAAATGTTTATGTACTTTTTTGCAGATATCTTTGCACAAGACCACGATTAAATGGTCTAGCAGGCCCATCTGCTAAGGCTTTTGCTATGCAAACTCTTAAAGTTATTTTGTTTATGTTAGATTGTACATATATATGATAGTGTATGTTCGTACTTGACTAAATTGCACATGGTGTATCATTGTCTCAAGTATGCCAGTAATATAGTAACTTTTTTTCTCTACCATCTAACAGTATCTTTTCTATGGTTAAGAAAATACACTTAACTCCTTTTTTTTTTTTTTTTTTTTTTTTTCTTCAGTGCTCAAGTGACATGGAAGGTCTTGGTGAGGCCTTTGCCTAGACTGCAAACTGGTGTCACTTCTTAATTCTGCACCTATAAACTATTTTCACTTTCTTTAAAATCCTGTAATTTGTGTAGGCTTTCTTTGAGAGATCATTGAGGTTGTTGGGTAGAAATTTTCCATAGATTTGACTGAACCAGGTTTATAGAAATCAGCAGTGCCACAGATTTCTTGCACAAATTTTGCAGACTAGCTTACTTCCTGAATTAGTCAGGCTTTTTAACCCAAGTCAAATAGCATTATACTTTTCCATATCTGTGTCTCTAAATCAACTTCTTTGCAAAGTCCTTTCCCATGCTAGGATGGATGAGTTTGTGGAAAGCGTGGTACCAGTGCCATAGGAACAGAGAACTACTCATAAAAAAATGTTGCTGTTGATACATGATTGTTGTAATTAATGACTGAAAGGTAGTAACATGCTTTCTCTGTACAGTTTAGTCAGCATTTGCTAAAATGTGTAAGTGTATTTATATTACCCTCTTTATCAAAGAGATGCAGAGAGAAGCTAAGGTTTCCACATCAATATTTGGTTACTTTGGCTGGGGAACGTGGCAAATTTGCTGCTCTTGGTGGTGGAGGAGAAGAGAATAAAGAAGATGGCAGAGAAGGAAAAGTTAATTTGAAATATCACACTGATAGTATGAGAAGTGAGTAAAATCCTGTATTAAGCGCTTGCAATATTTTGTTGTTAAGGAACCTGACTTAGAAGCTCTGGCAAAGCAAGCAGAGGAAAGGAAACAAAGAGCAGAGAAGAGACATAGGAAAGCCCTGAAAGAGCAGAAGTACCAAAAAGAAAAATTACTTCGTGAGCAAGCCCGGTATGCAATAATTACCTAGTTTTATTAAGCATAGAATGCATTTTACAGTGTTACAAGGTCAAAGGCAAAAATCTTGATGCTGCTGGCTTGGAGTTTTTTAATCTTGAAATTTTATGGGTTAGAGAATTAATGCTTGTGGACAAAGCTTGCGGATTTTGATAAGAAATGTAGTTTTCAAACCAAGACGAAGATGTCAAGTATACGAGCTGGCCTTACAGACTCTAAATGAGTGGGGGGCCTTTCATGTCTATATCACTATTTTCAGTCTAGATTGTTGGCTGACAGCTATTCAGTGACATACGAAATGAAATGTTCTCAGGCCAGTTCCTGACAGAGAGTTACCCACTTGAAAAAAGGACCTATTGCATTTGTCATGGTCTTTCTTCTTAGCGTGTGGGGTTTTTTAAGCAGATTGGACCAAACTTGAGCTGGCTGAAAAATGAGTTGTGTACTCTTCGGGATAGTTGTGCTTTAGTAGAGCTGAGACCTATTGATTAAATACTTATTTTTTTCCACACTTGAGCAATTAAAATACGTTGAAGTGATGCACTGCTCTCTGAAAACTTAAGTGAAAAGCAGGGATTTTGCTTTGTTCTTTAGAAGCTTGTGTGTATTAGCGTTTTTGCATTACTTCAAGAAATTAATTTTCCAGTGCTGCCTTCCAGCATAAGTTCTGTTGACTTTTCAGTGTGCTTGCCCATCCCTGTCTCCCAAGCATTCAATTCAGATACATCTGAATGTTTATTTTTAGGTTTGCCTTTTATTTTGCACAGTGCTGTCATTGTTGCTTGAATAACTTTTTTTTTTTCCTTTTCCCTTCTCCAAGGCGGACAAATGCACGTAAACATGCTCTGGAAGTGGAAAGACAAAGAGCAGCCAAAGTTGCAAGCCTGCCACCTCCTCCGCCACATCCTCTTGAGGTATGTATCCATGATGTGATAGTGATCACAATTGCAGGGTACCATATAATGTAATGATTTATTTATTGGTTTGACTCCTTACAACAGGATATCTGAAATTGCTATTTGCGTACTGGAAGGAGAGTTGTTCAGCAAAAATCAAGAAAATTAATGAATTATGTATTAGCAGACTTCGTACTACTAAGCTCTGGTGTTTGTTTATTTCTGATGTCTTGTTATGTGTGGATTTATTTTCCTGTTATCTGCGATCTTATTTTTGTGGTTAATGTGTCTTTTAAACTTTATCATGATCTCATTTTCATTTAATAGCCACAGTGGTATTAAATTCTGCAATGATCTTTCTCAGCACGTACACACCACCTCAGCCTTCTGTCATAATGATGCGGTAGTAGCATTTTGTTTAGTTTTGTAATAAAGATAGTTCCACCTTTTTAGCTGTGGGGGGTTTTATTGGGTTTTTTTTCCTCCAATTTCTTTGTTTCTTGTAGGGAATACTAAATGTAGGATAAGCTGTTTAATTTTGATAGGAAACCAGTACCTAAGGGTATTGGGGAGGAAAGTACCTAAACCCCATGTTTTTAATTCTATGCTGTACCCTTTTTAGGGGGTAACTTTGTACCTCCTTCATGCTGCTTTAATTTCAGAGAGATTCTGCATAGGTTTAGAAGTTACTGTAAGATTGCAGATCTGAACTGCAGGAAGAACATGATGTGCGTTTTTACTTTGGAGTTAACTTTTAGTAAATTTAATTTAACAGAACTTCATTAATGCAGAGTTTAAGTTGCCTTATGTGGTGTTGTGCCCTTTCAGACTGTCAGGGTCAGGGATATTCAGACCACTGACAAGTAAAGAAAGGATTAAGGTATACTAGTCCCTCTCAGAGCCAGTGAAGTTATCAAAGCTTCCCAGCTACATCCAGCATGTTATGTATAAGTTAGTGTGTTGGATGGTAGGGGTTTGGTACTGATGTAGCTGAAGAAACTGAGTAAGGTTTGACCCTCAATGTTTTCAGAATGATTAGAAGAAGGAGTGCCTATATACTTTTCATTTGTATCCCTTAGTACCTGCTTCTCTGTAGGTCTCCTCGCTGGCTGCCCAAGGGTTTTCTTATAGTGGAAGTTGGATATGAGTGAGGATTGAAGCAAGTGTTGTAATGGAGTGGTAACGTTTGAGGTTATTGCTGGTGAAGTATATGCAATCTTGGAGTTTAGAACAGATGGAAGAAGGTCCTGTATGGTACAATTCAAGCAAATTCAAACGCTCTTTCATGCTGCTGTTCTCCTCTACGTTGTTCCACGAGACATGTTCCCGGTGTGTCTGCTGTAGAGCAGATGAAGGCTGTATCAGTTAAAACTAAGACTCTTCATTTCCTGGTTTTCAGATGTTTGTGTTGCTCAGTTTGGCATTGTTGGAAATGCGTGAGGCACTGCAGCACTGCTTTCTGGTAACTTTTGCAGTTTAGGATGCATTTTATGTTGCTTTCTATTAGCAACTTTTTTTTAAATTGGTGACTGAAAGTCAGCCGCAGGTAACATGCGTATTTGTAGATGATATTACAGCTGAAAAGACACAGTTCTATATAACACTTTTCATCTAACAACCTCAGTAATGCATCTCTCTTTCCATTTTACAATTGCAGAATTTCCTTCTTATTCTTTAGTCTTTTTTCACCAGGGCAGGCAAGAAGACTTTGTTCAGGTTTCCCCAGGTTCTGGTACAATTGCTTTTGCAATTGTATTGGATGACAGGTCTGGGTCAGTACCCTGTTTAGGTATTGCAGAATCATAACTTCCTTTCCTGAAATTCCACAGTTTCATGCATTCCCACCCATGAACAAATGTCCTTTACTCACCTTTTCAGCAAACATGATTTTAGCTATTTTTAGCAGCGTTTGCGAACATCTGGATTTCTACAATATGTGGCTTTTTTTTCTTTTAAGAAGTTCATGCTCTGATAATGGCAAATTGAATCAACAATTCTGCAGACATGTTGGATTCTTGTTGAAAGAGGTTGCATTGCATTGTTTAAGTATAGCACAGCAAGTCAATTTGATCCATGTAAAGACTAGCTGACTTTGAGGCTTTTTCCTAGTTTTCATATCTGTATGGATTTTAATCGTTTTGTCGTAGGCCTATGTTGCTGGGAGGGCTCAGGGTGAAGAATAAAGTTATTTTCTTGGAAGAGTAACTGGGTGCCATGTACTGCATGGGGTGAATGCTAAGTAGTTGAAAGATCAGAGATGATCAGAGCTGTGGCTTATTTCTAGTTCTGTATAGAGGGAGAAAACAAAAGAAGTTAACTGTAAATTTCAGGGGAGAAAAATCTGGGGCTTTGTCTTGCAAATTCATTACTCAAAATGCACTGAATTTGAATTGCTTAACTTTACTCTAAATCCTGTGAATTACAGCAAGTTACAAGGTCATCTGCATAAGCATGCTTATTTTCTTGAATCAGTTTACATAAAGAGCTTATTAAACATAACTGTAATCATAATCTGATGCTCTGTTGCGATAACAATTGAATAAAATTTCATGAAATGGAGCTGGAGCAGTGTTGTGCATTGCAGGATTCTTGGAATATAAGAAACATTTTCTGAAGATACTCCTATTATTGTTACTTCACCCAGTTGCAAAAGAAGTGTTTTTACTCTAGATAGATTGTCATAATCAAATTTAATTCTCAGAAGGATGGCTTTTAGGAATTGAGGCCTTATTTAGTTAGACCAGCTGTTAAGTTACTTAATTGAAATTAAACTGTAAACACCATTTTAGTGCCAAGTGTCACAGAGTTCTTGTGAACTTTTTTATATGATCTATAAGATTTTTATGTAATAGAAATACAACCTAAAAATGTTACTGTACTCCTTGAGTATTCATAACATTTGTAGAGTTTGGGGTTTTGTTGTTTTTTGTTTTTTTNTTATAAACCTCTTGATGGAAGTATGGACGGATTCTTAACTGCAGTCGTTCCACGATGAGGTGTAAAGTTACAAGTATTATTTTTCAACCTAAATTGCTTTTGACATTAATTGGAAAATTGCATCCTCCAACATAATTCTCACATCTTAACAGCTTTTGAATAAAATTCTGGTGATTTGATTGATTAAATGTAATTATTAATTACTGATTTATTAGTTTTACTTTTTTTTAAAATAATTCAGAAGACTGAGATTTAATTATACATTCTGAAAGTAACACAGTATAGGTCAAGCAGTCAGTGATCTGGCTAACAAGGTTTAAGCATGGGACTTGGTTTTCAGAGCAATAATCAGTATCTACAAGTGTTTCAGTTAATGTTAACCTGTTACAATTACTATGATTTATTAAGAAAGTTGGCAATTTTTAAACAGCATTTTCATTATCATGTACAAATAAAAGTGAAATTCTTGATGGCGTGCTTTTATTTGTACTTTTTTTTCCTTCCTACTAGAATAACATGCATTTGCTTAAGAACTATAAAATAGGTTACTGAAGCTCTGTTGGTAAGGCTAAAACTAGTTGCATATCATAGGATTTTAATTAAAAGACTTCACTTTCTACAGTCTTTATGAAACAGCAAGAGAAAACAAATACAGAGATTTTGTATGCCTCATCTTATGTAGAGATAAGTTTAAGATATTCCTCAGGCTTAATACTGCTCTTTGTGTATGTGCATTTGTTTACGGTCATGTTAGTTTTAAACTGCTCAGGCTATGAAACTTGCTGGTTTAGTTAATGTGGATAAAAATCCTTTTTTAAGAGAAAGTCTAGCAAAGAGGAAGCTGAGAGAAAATTAATGGAGGAGACGTTATTCCTACAGAATACTGGGTTACCTAACCTGGCTACCTCTCTACTGAGAACATCAGGCTGTGCCAAAGAAGAGGGAGGGTCTGGTTGCTCAGTGTTCAAACTCTTTCGGACAAGGGTTGAAATGTGGTGGTGTACCCAAAACTTTAAAAAAAACCCAAAAAACAAAAAAAAACCCCAACTTTGTATCACATAAATAGACACTTTCATTGAAGTTATGGAAAGTGCTCTTTTCTCTGGTCAACTAATAAATTGGACATACTGGGTTCTGACTTCTGTAAAGAAAGTCTGTACTTGAGAAGTGTTATTCTGCTGTTAGGTATAATTATATCGTGGATCTGTGGTTGCCCTGTTTTGAGGTGAATCTGACAGCTGTTGTAAGTGGGATTTGTATTAGTACATTAAACTCAAGTGCTTTTAAATTAAGGTAATGCCTTTGAAACGTGAAGGTAGAGCTCTCTGATGAACGTCAATTTGTGTGGAGGAGTCTGTCTTAGGCTGTTAGATGCTCTCAGTTGTTCAGCCCTCTAGATCTGCCTTGTGCTGATGTGATTTCTTAATTACTAAATGTAGGTAAAGTTTTAAACAACATTGTCAGGAGAGAATTTGGAGGAGTGGCTTTCTTTTAATGCTAATTTAAGTGTATAGATCACTTATGTTCTGTTTAGTTGCTTTGCTAGAGATACTGTTCTCTGATACAGCTGTACTTGTGCTTTTCTTCCTAGAATTTTGAAGTGAAAAAGACTCCTGCAGTGAAGCCCTACAGTGCTGACAACTTTTCTGTTACACGTTACCATATTTCTGAACCTTATGTGGACAGAGAAGTGGATGGAGAGCAGGTGATTAACTCCAAGTGTTTGTGATCCATGCTTCCATATATCTTTCTTCATATTGTGTACAGTGTCTGGATATCAGCTATTCAGTTTTCTAGAACTTGTGTAAAAATGTGAACTTGTATAAAGCAGCCATTACACAACTTACTAAGCAGAATCTTAGATGGGGGGAAACTTCCAAGGCCTGTTATGTGCTCAGTCACTTGCAGGATCACACCTGACAGTCTTTCCTATGTGAACAGACCTCTGTAAGGAGGTGAGTTCACAAGACTGGCATAATGTTAGGACACCCAAATCTTCTGCTTTGTGGCTTATGATAAATTAATAGTTGCAGTTGCCCTGCTTTTTTCTCTTCCCCTCTTTTAGCTATGAACTCACAGTCTTTACCTTGTATTTGTGTTTATCTGTTCATGTAGTCAACGGTTTCAGCTTGCCAAAATGGCAGAAATCTAATTTGGGGAAAAAGAACAGTGAATAGGTTTTTGCCAAATGGAAAAGTTTACAGTACACTCAGACACAAGGCCAAAGTCAGATCAGAAGAAGGGGAGGACTTGGAAAAGTGAAAGATGGAGCAAGAGCTTAGCTTTTAGAGGCAATTTTTGAATTAAGGTAATGCTATTGAAAAGTAAACCAAACTATTGTTTAGTTAATTAGTGATGTGAGACCACAATCTAAGTTCCTGTTCTGGATCGGCCTCTTTTAGACTAGAAAAGCTTTCTCAATAAATTTGGTTTTGTGAATAATTTCTTCAGTGCATTCATGAAGTTTACATTCATGAAGTTTTAGGTTTTCTTAACATTTGAACGACTAGGGCTAGACAATAAGAGGAATGCTGTAGTTTGCTCAGCTTTGTAACGGAAAATTCCAAAATGTTAATCTTTGTAGCCTTGCTTATGTACAATGTTTTTGGGGGTTTTTTGAGTATTTTTTTAATTTTCATGTAAGAAAGTAAGATTTTTATTTAAAAAATTGCAGATTGTTTCTGGTTTCCCAAATGAGAATGAAAGAGCTTCTGGATTTATTTATTCCCCACTCCCCACCCTTGTTTAAAACAAAACAATGAGGATAGAAGTAGTCAATCCGTAATATTGACTGCTATTCATTTTACCTTGTATTGTAGGAAAAATAACCACTCTGCTATAACAAATAAATCATACAAATGATTGTCCCTAGTACAGCTTGAAACTGGAACACTTTTGACTCCTACACTTATGGAATATGTAAATATGCGGGTGGTGCTTTTTTTTTCCCCCCCCAAAGGTAAACAACTAGTTTGGTCCTGCTTGCAACCGAGAATTATAAACCTTCAAGGGTGTTCATATGGCATTGTATGTCTCTTTTTTTTAAAAAATGCTTTTGCTACAGAATTATTCATTTATTTATTGTTACATATGCTTTAAACTACCACAAAGAACTTCATGGACTAAACTATTGATTGACTGCCAGCCAGATGCTCGGTTAGCTGCTGCTGAAGAAGGGAAGCGTTTGGAGGAACTACACAGAGAGGCAGAGAGGGAGAGAAGAGAGCAGCTTGAAAAGGCACATCTCAGAGGAAGTCATGCCTTGAAGAAGGTCCATTTGGCTCAGGTAGGCAAAGCAGTTGTGCCTATTTTTAATGTCAAAATGGCCAGTGTTAAGTAAGTTGTAGGTGATTAGTAAAGGAATTATAGTTAGAGGAAGAAAATTGATGGACTAAATGGAGTTTTCAGAATGCGTTTAAAAACCATCAGACTCTGCTTATTTTGGCTATCTGGAAGGAGGTAGAATGAAAGCACGCAGATTAAGACCAACCTTTAGAAGAACATCCTTTAATTTTTGTTGTCTTAGTGTTTGACCAGCTATTAACCAACTGGTAATAATCAAGATAAACTGTTTTAATAGGTGATGAGATCTACTTTTTCACATCAGCTTTAGTTGAAGTTGATTATTCTGTGCTTCAGGGGAAAAAATTAGTTTATTATTAAGAAGGCAACAATTTATTTCTTTGTTTTCCTAAAAGTTTTCAAAGTTTTTACTTCAAGACTGAGGTTCTGTTAGTGTGTAAGTCTGGAAATATTTAAGTTGTTTTGTTTAAGAAGTAAAAACTGAACTATTGTGAAAGGTCTTTGTACCTAGAGGTATGCTGTGAGATTTGTTTTATTGTCTGTTACCTTCACAAGTATTTTTGGAGGCTAGAAATAGCAAAAGCTTCCTGTTTTTTAGTTGACATGATTGGCCCTGAATGAATAACCTAATTAAAATGGGGAACTGTGGAAATACTACTGATGCTCGTTAGGTTAACAGGAAAAAACCCAACCAAACTTCAAATAAAGTTTTTTTTTAAATGGCTTTCATATACAATTGCCAGAAGTGCAAGAGTCTTTTGTTCATGTCTTAAAAAGTAGCAATTGCTGAAGTACATACTAAGAAAAGTAACTTGCCAAAGGAAGTACTCGTTTACCTTATAAACCAGAAGATTTAATTCTGTTGAGGAAAGTTGGCCTACAGGTGTACAGTCTGACCCTTTATTTAACATTAGATCTTCTAGGTGGTATTGATGAGACTTGTGTTTAAAGGTCAGATGCAGCTTTCTCCCAAGGAAGCAACTTTAAGCATTAACGATTAAACAAACTTCATGGTAACCAAATGGAAGTATTTTATCAGTCCTGACATATGGCTGTCTGTGAACACTAAATGTTTGTTATCCCTTCTTTATACTTGAAGGATAGGGAAAGGCTACTGAAAGAACTTGAGCAAATGCAGAATATGGATCGGATGCGCAGAAGACAGATCGTAGCGCAGGTGCCACCTCAAATTTTTGTGCCTGCATATAAACGCATGGAAATAAAAGAAGAATGGCAGAGAGAACTGGAGTTTGCATTTGAAGATATGTACAGTGAAGACAGGAGTAAGTAATTTGCTAGAAGTTCCTGAATCTGGTAGCCCAGTAGAGGAGAGGCTGCTGCAGCTGCCTGTTCCCAGGTCCAGCCGGTAGGAAGGCTGTGTGTGTATTCATAGTAGGCGCACATGTGAACAGGCTTTCAGTACACATACACACAGCTGGCCACGCAGGCCAACACAGAAAACACAGCACCTGCATTAATCACAAACAGCACAAATGGCCTCATGCCATTCGTTGCTCTGGCTGATCAGGATGAAGGCCTGTTAGTGGCATATACATCTGTATATACAGTATGGATCCCTCCAGCAGTTGGTCTTAGACACTCAAGTCTACCCAGTAGCTGTCCCCTGCATCCCAGGTCTCTACACATCACACTGTGGATCCCCCAGTAACAGGTCTTAGACACCCAGTCTATCCAATAATTCATCCTGGACCCTGTAGCCTTCAAGTTACCTCGCATGGCCACATATGCACTGGTATGCTCAAATATGTGCTATGGACCACTTAGTAAGTGGCTTTAGACACTGACTGCCTAGCAGCTGGCCCTCGATCCTTAGTCTCCCCAGTTGCTGGCTCCTGGGCATGTGAACCCCCAAGGCCTGCTGCTCCACTGCAGTTGATGCTACAGAGACCCAGTTGGGTATGTGAATGTACACACAGACATGCACATGGTATGGATCCCTGCAGTAACTGACCTTAAATACTCAGTCTACCCAGTAGCTGACCCGGGATCCTCTTGTCTCCAGTTGTCTCAGAGACGCACATACGAGTGCCGGCAGGTTTCTTGGTTGACCCTCAGACCCTGTGGTCTCCCCTGTAACTGGCTTGGATCTCCTGATCCCTCCAGTAGCCAACTCACAGATTCCTTGGCCTCTCCAGTATCCAGCCCAGTCTTGCGGCTGCTTGATACCTAGCGCCTAAGCTTCTTACTGTTCTTGCTGGCTAGTCTGGCTTGCGATTTGCTAGCCACTGCAGGCTGATACTCATACCCATATAAGGTGTAATCATTCTGGTCTCTGCAGTTGTTGGCAGCACTTTGGGCACAAGTGCCCCTGTGACTTTTGGGCCCCACTCCAGTTGCTGGCCCTTACATATCCATACACACACATGCTTACAAAATAGAGGGTTCCTCACCCAGGAAAACAGCTAGAAATGGAATTTAGTGAGAAGACAGGACAGACTGTCAGGCACAGTACATGGCCAGACAAGTGTGCTGACTGGCCTGTTTTATCTCCTTATCGTTATACTTTTCCTCACACTTGTTCCTCCCCAGACTAACTTGATCCTTTCCTTTCCCTACATTTTGGTTCCTCCCCTAAATATCTATAATAAGCATATAATCCCAAGATGATCTTCCCATGTGCCCCACACCCCTTGTAGGCAGTAACCCCCTCAGTTGGTAAAGTGAGCCTGGGAGAAATGTTGACTTCGTCTTCTGGGATTTCACACCTGGACCATGTGATCAATCACTCTGCTGTGACAGCCTTGTGAGCAGCCAGGTTAGGGTGTGCCTTTTCCCGGATGAGGTTACTGGGATCCTCCTGCATGTAATTGTTCCTGTGTGCTGCTTTTTGTGTAAAGATGAGCCTTTTATCACATCAACTTTTTATTTTGAAAGATGTAGCATATTCTAGTGGAAAACCCTGTAGAATTTCTGAATTAATAGATGGCTAATGATCTAAACAATTTTGAATCTTCTATTTTGGAAAAAAATAGTTGGATTAAATCTGTTGTGAAACAAGCTATTGATATTTGAACTTCTTAGTTGATGAGTGTAGTCTTGCAATGTTGTTTTCTTTTTATTCCAATCGGTCGTTTTATGTGGTTGTGTTCTTTTAATTAGAAATGAAAGAAGACCTCATTTTGCAGTTTGAGCCACAACCTTTGCCAGCCCCTTCTGATAGATCTCAAGATAATGATCTTGATATCTCTTTGGAGCAAGAATCTGCTTGTGATACTCGACAAGAATTGGGACAGATGATAGAAGAGGAGGTCCCCAATGAATCAGAAGGTAAAGCTTTTAAACTTTACATTTCACTTAAACTTTTTGGTTTTATAGTAGAAGAGATTTAGTTTAATAAATAAATTAGTATTAACTAAAATGTCTTAAGTACTAAAATTCCTTCATGTCTGTGAAGTATTTCAGTATCAAGTGCTTTATGATGTTTATCATGGATGATAATACTCTAATGGTTGTATATTTAAAAATGAAAATGTGACTTCTTTTTCTAATATACTTCAGTTCATTAGTGTACTGAGAATAATTTTTAATTGTTGTAAGAACTACATTGTCAGTAGCCATAATTCCTGTATAATTAGTGTAAATTATGGGATGATGCTGGTATGTGAACTTAAATATTTTTCATTTTGTGCTTTGAAATATTTCAAAGTTAAAGCTTGACTTTGTATGAAAGTCTACTTATTGCATGTCCTTTATGTTCATGTTGTGAGCAGGCTGCAATAGTTGCGTGTGTGTGTGTACTCTTTGCTTGTGGCATGTACATGATAATGCGATGTGAACAAGAAGCGTGTTAGTGAACTTTGCTGCTTGGCCAAGTGTTTCTGCCACATCCCTTTGCTGGCATAATCCGTTTTTTGGTCTGTGGTGCATTGTGTTGCCAGGGCTAATACAAAGCAGGGAGGCGGGGGGATAGTACTGCTTATTTCTGCAACAGTACAGTCTAGGAATACTCTGACTGTGAAACACTACAATTAGCTTAGCCCTCCTTCTGTGGCATGCAGAGGCAGATTACTGCTTCACTCTTGCAGGTAAGAGAAGATATTGTTTATCTTTTAAAATTTGGTAATATACCTGAGCTCTTTGTCCAACTGTGTAAGCAATTAAAAAAACCCCAAAAAGTGGGGGGTTTTTTTTATGATGTGAACATATTCATTACCCAAAACTCTTAATAGTATATATTCTTTATAGATCATGAAGAAGCAAAAACTCACCAACCTCAGTCAAAACTTGCCTTAAAGAAATTGCTGAACAAGATTAGAAGCCAAAAAGAGGAGTGGACATCAAAAAGTGAGAGAGAGATTCAAAGTGAAATTGAGACTATTGAATCAGGCACAATTGCTAGCAAAGAGAGACCATTATGTGATTTAGAACTTAACTACGAGCAACAGAAAAACACAGTATGTGAAGCCAAAGGTACGTAATACATAATAGCATCAAAGTTTGTTGTGTAGGAGCAAAAAGACTTGTAAGGGTGGACTGTAACAAAACTATTTAATGAATTTTCAGTGGGTGGTGTTTTGTCATGTTGCCAGAAAGTACAATTCTCCTATCTTTGCCCACAGTGTGTTGTAGATTTGTTGAAACCACAAATAGGAGAAGTTTTTGCTCTAACGTCCAACTTGCCTGTTAAGATCTTGTTGTAAGAACTACATTGTTAGTAGCCATAATTCCTGTATAATTAGTGTAAATTATGGGATGATGGATGGAGGAAAGATATCCAAAATACCTTTGTATCTTTTAAATTTCACCCAAATTGTTGTCACACTTGGTGTTGCCATGCTTTAATAGGTATTTGCCTCCAGGAGTAGAATTCTCAGTGCAAAATTAGGCATTGAAGTTCTGTGCTTGTTGAACTGGAAAAGCCAGATACTTCAGAGATTCACAGCTAGAAATGCACAAGACAAGCATGAGCTGATGTGTCTGAAATCATGTTTGTTTGGTTGGGTTTTTTGCTTCTAGGTACCATTCTGAAAAGCCTCTTTGTAAAACTGGAATTTATAACAATTAGATGTTCCATTTTGTTTGGTAGCCAAATCATTTTGGGGTTACTTCCTATTTCTATCCTTTGTGCTCTTTTGGTTATGCTAGTGCTGAACTTGGTGAGCTTGTAGGCCGAGTGGGATTTCTGAAGTCTATTAAAGTGACTAAGTTGTGGCGGGTTTTTTGGTTTTGTTTTGGTGGTTTGGTTTTTTTTTTTTGCTTTCATAGGATGCTTCTTGTTTTTTAAACGAGATTAAGTGTTATAGTTCAGTCGTGTACATGGATACATGAGCATAATTCCTGGGGATTGGAGAGTGCAGCATGAGTGAAAACATGCCTCTGGGGAAAATGTGCTGCTATTTGAAGCTGATAGTACAGGATGAAGAATTGCTTTTTGTGCAGTAGTCAAATGTCAGATCATTTGCTCAGAGAGTGCCAGTTTTATATCCTCTTTGTTCTGAGAGGTTAATGTGTGGCTTTTTAGTCCTCAGGATGATCTTGCTATTAGGCTAGGTAGAAGCAATCTCCAATCCTGTTGGAGCTGAGCCATTACTGTGTTTTCAAGAGAGACACATGATAAAGGGCCATTAAAGGCTTAAATAATACAAAAACCTGATTTTCCAGCTTACAGAGACAGGCAGAGCAGTGGGACAGAGATGGTAGTCTTTTCAAGAACAGCTTATGCATTCTGTTCAGAGAGATTGCAAAACTGTAAAGCAAGATGTAAAGAAGATCCAAGGTCCTTTCTGACTGCAATTACAGTTAAATAACATGTATATTTTAGACTCTGTGGAAATATTGGAAAATACAGTTGCAGCTGAAAAGTCAGTTCTAATCCATCCTCAAGAACAAGCAAATAAAATTAGAATGGAAGAAGAGAGACAAAAGTGGGTAAGTGTGTGTGTACTTATTCCTATCTTGGTTATGGTGTAAAAAAAGTGATTTACAGAAGACTTTAAAATGCTTCAGGTTATATGGCAGCTATAGATCCTTTTAACATGCTTGTAACACTTAAACTTTTGCTGTAACATTTTCTATATTTAGCCTCTGTGTATTAAGTTTTTAAAAATTACTAAGCTCTAGCTGGAATTTAGAATAGAGTGGAAAAACCCAGTTTCTTAAAATCTTAACAAGTGCTATAGGCAAGGCATGCCACCCTCTGATTAAATGAGAATCCCAATTGTAGACTAATACTTCTGCTTTAGGGAGGGTGTAGTCAACAATACACAACTCTGAAAACTTTACTAACCCTATGTAATAACATAGGAAGGTCTGTGGGATTGTTTTTAGAGTGACAGGAAAAGCATACAAACCTTGAGTGTTTTGGTTTGGAGGTTCTTTGGGTTTTTTTTTTTTTTTTTTTTTTTTTTTTTTTTTTTTTTTTTTTTTTTTTTAAACTAGGAAACAAATGCAGAAAGTCTTTTGTGTCTATGGGAATGCTACATTTATATTTAGCAAATAATAACTGTGTATTATTTCATTATATGTATTGTGTTTACGTTTCATCATATTTTCATTTTTGTTGTGTCCTTAGAGACCTACCAGCTATTATGTGGTGGTTTATCAATTTTAAAAAAAAGAAAGTTGAAATTCAGATCTTAGTGCAGCCTTAAATTGTAGAGTTAAAATTCAGAAATCCAGGAAACAAAAATTTGACAAAATAATATTGTTTTAGGAAGGAAAAAAAGCAGCAGATACTCTGTGAAAAGTGTGGTTACTTTCTTTAACATTCATTTTCTCCCACTTTGCACCTGCGCAGGGGTATATATTGCTATGTCCACATTAACTGTTCTCAGGTTTGGGTTTTTCTCAGGTTGCTCTTCCTGATATCCCCATTCAGACTGTCTCATTAAAGGCTGTTGTCCACTTTATCTTTGCCAGTACTTTGAAATTTTTCTTCGCTTCCTTTTTAAAAGTGTATATGCTGTTGCTATGTGTGGATCTAAGGGATTTGTAGCTGATAGGTACATGGAAAGAGAATAAAAATAAACAAACCACTTCAGAGATTTATGGAGTGCTCTTAAAATGATTGTACATCAGCTATTTCAGAAGTTTTGTACGGCTTGAATTAACATTTAAATGTGTTGAACTCTTGATGAAAAGCTCTATAAAATGCAAAGTAGATTTCTGAATTCAGTTTAAGAAAAGGACTTCTTTTGCAGTCTCTGGAAAATGATAATGTATTGTGAATGATTAGATTCTGATTTTATCCGTTCTATTAATTTGAGAACAGATAATAGTGCAATAGTAAATGGATTCAGGGACTATTAGAAATATCTAGCCAGTAAAATAAAATTATTCTTGTAAACTTTGGAACTATTTTTAAAGACCTTTTACAGTTTGGAAATGCTTGTCACAAGCAATAAAATTTCTGCTGGAAGTTGGAACAAAGTTTTGTGTGTGGTGGTGTGTGTGAGGGGTCTTTGATTTCTTTGTCATTCAGTTCTGGAGATTCACCCTCATTTTTCTTCTCAATAGAATGAGCAAATAGAGCAACAGAAACAGGAACAGCTGTCCTTGCTTAAACAAATTGAAGAAGAGAGAGCACGTTTGGAAGCTGATTTTCTGACGATCCAAATGCAAACCTCTTTGGAGGAGGCTAAGAAAAAAAAAGAGGAGGAAGGGCAAGGTCAGCTGGTACAAAGCCACAGTGTTCCTTCTACAGATCAACAGAATAAAGTGGAACGTGAGGTGAAGAATTGTAGAAAACTGTGTGTAGTTTTTTAATTATTCTTATTATAAAAATCAAGAGCACCATTTGCCAATTTTAAATCATATCAATCAAGGCAATCAATCAATTTTTATTTCTTAGACTATGAATCAGAAGTTTGTACATATAAAAGCTTCCTTTTGTCTAATGTAGAAGCTTGTACTTCACATGATATCACTGGACTTTGAATATTGGATTGTCTTTGCATAGTCCCAGGGACAGCATGTCCAATGACTATGCAAAGACAAAACACCTGTTTAATATAACATAAAATAACTTACATACCCGTTAGTAGAATCTGAGCAGAGTCATCTAATGATTATGCATGTATACGTATCCTTTTTCAAGAAGAAAAAAAAAATCTTGGGAGGAAAAAAAGACAAAAAACCCCACCTCTACGTTTTTGTCTGTCTAAATCTCAAACAGCTACTTAAAGGAGAGGAATTTATTGAGGGTGTTGAAGGAAAGTAATCTTTCTTTAAAATATTGAGTCATTTGCACAAGCTGTACTCTTCTGAAAATCTGATTGCCTTGACAGTGCAGGTCTGTTGGATCATTGCTCCCTGAGTTTGCTACTGGGTACATTTACCTCTTTGAGCTAAGCTGCTGTAAGCACCATTGACTTTGACGGTGTAGGCTAGACTTGCTAAGAGAGACTGTAGCTGTAGGCCATCTGTTCCAGAAACTGCTTTAGCTTCATTGCCTCAGGCTGAAATCTCACACACTTCAAACGGTGGTACAGAGTGGCTTCTGTAAACTTAGGAGAAAGAATATAACAGCTTAAGGTTGTTGCTTTAATAGTCTTCTGTGAGTTATTTGTATATGTGCACTTAAAATTATTTTATTTTGATTAGACTGGAAATACTACTGTACCAGAAACCAGAAGTCCTAGAGAAGACAGCCATTTACAGATTATACGTAATTATCAACAACGCCTTCTACAGCAAAATAGGTAAATTCCTTTATGAAATGGAAGTCTAAGTTGCCTGTTTCAAAATAATTTGAATTGCTTTGATTGTTGAAATTGATGTTTATCTTTGCACCACTCTGGAAAGATTCATGTTTTTGTTCTGTTCAGGCTGCACAAGCAGACCATAGAAGAAGCTAGAAGGCGTCTACAGGAGTATCAGAATAAATTGAAGCAAAGGTACCTCTCTACTTCTGCAACGCCTCCAAGCTCTGTGAAAACAAAATCAATTAATTTAAAGTCTGTCTCAAAATCACCTCTACAGAGGCAAGGAGTGCAACCAACACAATACCAGTCATCTGAACAAGTTCATGGACAAGAATATGGATGGTCACTACCTGTGTTTTCAGGAACATTGCATATGCTGGAAAAACCGTCTTCACAGAAACATAAAGAGCAAATGCATAACATTTGTCCTGGCAGACATGTGCAGTTAGAAGCATTGAAATTGAAGCATGGAGAGTTTCACTTGCCACATGGCTGTCCCTCACAGGAACAAGTGGGAATGTTGGAAACCTCCAATAATCACGTCAGAGGACCATCTCAGTTCCAGTTACCATCAGGGTTAGTCATGAAAGATGTCACTGCAGTAAGAACGCAACCGGAAGCACGCATACAACACGTTAGATTTGTTTTGCCTGCAGAAGATTCCTTTGAGCCTTCAGAAACAGTGCATTGCAAAGAGTCATCTCAGAAGATGTCTAACCATCAAACAGAGACAGAAGCTGGAGAAGAGCCTCCACTTAAGACACCCCACATGCCAGCAACAAAAGGATCTCATATAGTTCAGGCAGCCTCAGTTGATTCTTTGGCATATTGGCAGGGATCTGCAGAGAGCACCATCAGAACAAGCCTTGAACAACCCCTCAATCTTTCTGAACCTGTGACTTTATCTCATGAGGAATCTAAAGCCCAGGGTGTTGAGGAATTCTTGATATCAGAAATGGGAGATGCATCTTTGTTAAATTATTCTGGTATACTGAATTTAAGGGACAGACTGTTGGCCTCATCAGAAAGCATCCAAGCTCAGCAAAAGTATTTAAAAGAATTGCAAGAGCAGCTAGATGCACAAAGAGAAGCTCTTCTTTGTAGACAGAAAATACAAGAACAACTACTTTTACAGAAGCAAGATAAATTGAAGGAACAGATGCAGAGACAGCAAGAGGCTTTGAAAGGGTTTCTGAACAAGCAGGTAAGATTTAGAAAACCTTTGCATGGTGAGTCATCTAGTAGGTGATCAAACTGGAGTGAATGCTACCAATTAGCAAAGTATCCTATGGAGTGTTGATAGTTTTAGGTGATTTACCATAATGAAAATTTTAATTGGAACTTGTGATTTGTAATCAGTAGTTCTTTTCTGTAAGCCCCAAGAGCGCAGTTTTGTTCAGTCTAACAGAAATAGTATGAACTTCTGTGCATGGTCTCTGAACATAATGCTTATTGAAATAGTTATGTTGCCTGAAATATCTGCAGGTATAGTTTTCTTCAGCTCTAGAAATGCAGCTGTATGTGTAAAACAGCTCTTGTATTAAAAATACTTAAGCAGTACAAAGGACGTCCTAAGCATTTTGAATAGATTATTTTTTAAAGTTTGTCTTTTTATGTGTACACGTTAAGAAATAGGTTTGTCAGCTGCACTCTTGACTTGTAATTTTGCTTGTTCCTGGGTAACAGAAGAAAAATCAAGTTTATTTTTGAGTTTCTAAAGAAGCTCCTTTTGCCCCTCCCCGCCCCCCCCCTTTTTTTCCGCCAACCAGAAGCCATCTTAGAAAAATAACTGTTTCCTGTAATTCAGGAAGGGTTNTTAGAAAAATAACTGTTTCCTGGAGTCCCTGTCTCTTGGTTTTGCAGTCTCCAAACAGCTAAAATTCCTGAATTCAAGAGCTAAAAAACTAAAAGCAGACTTTTCAGGAATTGTTCCTGTTAAAAATGCTGAGTATTCTCATGTAATCTAACAAAGGCCTTGAAAATGCAAATAATTATGTTTTAGCACATTAGGTTTGTAGAGCTAAATAAAATACCTGCATGTCCAAATGTTTTTGTAAGCTAAGCAAGTCTGTCCAGGTGGCCTTAAGAAGCCAGTCCTCGAGGAGTGGTCACTGCCCCCCGGCCAACTCCCCCCAGTTTATATACTGAGCATGATATCATATGGTATGGAATATCCCTTTGGCCCGTTTGGGTCAGCTGTCCTGGCTATGCTCCCTCCCCACTTCTTGTGCACTTGGCAGAGCATGGGAAGCTGAAAAGTCCTTGAGTTAGTATAAGCACTACTTAGCACCAACTAAAACATCAGTGTGTTATCAACACTATTCTCATATTAAATCCAAAAGACACCACCATACCAGCTACTAGGAAGAAAATTAACTCTATCCCAGCTGAAACCAGGACACTTGCATACTTGAACTACTTTCTCAAAGTGCTCAGTATTGTCCTGCATAGAATACACACACAAGAAAATGCTGGTTTGATAAATGAATATAAATATAATCTTATATATAGTGTCTTTCACACCCCAACCCCCCCCCCCAAGGTGAGACATATCTGCACAAATGAAGAAATGACAGAGGCCCAAAAGCCTGACTGGATTAATAGGACTGGCTTTTTCCAAGCCTCAGAAAACTACCAGCAAGAGAATTGTGGCAGGAGTAAATTTCCCGGAAGTGAAATGATTTCACAGTGCATTGGTCCAGCTGAGCAAACTGGTAAGTCTGTACAGTACTTCTCATTATAATTTTTCTTATTTTGCAGCCAAGATGAAGTTCTTTTACATCTCCCCAAGTTAATTCAAGATATTAACATGCAAAATTTCATTTTACAGAACAGTCTGAGAAAGCTCTATGTAGAGAACAGAAATGGAGATCTTCCAAACCACCTGTGGCAAAAGTAAAGTTAGGGCTTGATTTGGAACAACATGAACTTAGTGTTATACCAGAGGTAGACACACCGAAGAGTTGCAATATTTCTTTTGCAGGTAATATATATATATATGGATATAAAATATATTGCTGTTCCTGAGAAATACAGATTGGAGGAAATTAATCTTTTCTGAAGAGTCTTTGAGATGATTGCTTATGAAATAATAGCTGATAGAGTTGCCTTTTTTAAGGTATAATGTATATATTAGCAAAGTGAGTTATAGTTGAGAAAAGCTTATCCTGTCAGTGTCTGTCTACAAAAACATAATCGAAACAAAAATTCACCAAGACAAGAAAATTCACTGTAATTCCATGACTTAAGTTCCCTCTTGATTTTTCTGTTGGGCAGAGTCTGTGTTAATAGACGATTGTAAAATAATTGTAAAGAGAACCATCAGAATTGATGGAAGGTGTTTAAGGTTTAGCTTTTGAGCATACCAAGAGAGTAAGTGTGAAATCTTTTAAATAAGGAGTTAGTACCTAGCTTCTACAGAAATTTTTAGACCATCTTTTTAGGTTTTTTTCAGTTATAAAACACTGTTTGTAACAATTTCAGAGATTCGTCTTGATTCATCTTGGCATTCATCTTGAGCAAGATAATGAAATAATGAAACAGCTGATATGGGACATGTTTTAGTTAAAAGTAATTAATGCTAGTCAGCATCAGTTGATGCAGAATAATTCTTGTTGGACCAATTTGGTGTCTTGATTAGATAACAAGTTTTGTTGGTGAAGGTTTTGATTGAAGAATATATTCTCAAAAGCACTTGACTTAGTGTTACACATCTTAATTTAAAAAAAATTAAAAACCAAAATACATACCAAAAAAATTTTATGAATTATTATCCAGTGGAATTCTAGAATAGGGAATACTTATTTGCTGTGTAATCCCATTATGATCCACAGGTGACTTATTCCTATATTATCTAACCATTGGTCATGGTAGGTAGTTAAAAGTTGGACTTGAATTTTTTATTGGATTGGATGGCCAAAAAGGGCTGTTGTGTGGGACGGGTTGTGGAGAAAAGAAATCTTGTAAGCCAGAGCAGAGAAGTTATATTGCCTCTGGATTTGGAAAAATTACTGAAAGTTTTGGTGGATTTGCTATGTGGAAAAATTTGTTTGAATTTTTTTTTTTGAAGAAATGTTTTAGTTGAGTTAGGAATTATTTTTTGAGAAGTCTGTGACCTGTGTAATCTTTCAACCTGTATAATCCATAAACTGTGTAATACAAAGGTTTTTACTGACCTGGTATGGCTGCCTTTATTAAAATGAAGCACTGTATGAATTCAGCAGGTCATTTCTGTAGAATAGAATGTGCATCTTAATGTTCTTCATGAAGTGCAAACCACTGCATTTCTATACCTAAACTGATTACAAATGTTTTAAATTCAGATAAAACAGGTTCTGTTGGTGGAGAATCTTCTCCCATTTTGGCCATTGGGCAGTTTGCATATGTGAAACGTTACAGTTGTGCTCTTCGTGAAGAAGGCAGGTTACCTTCAAGCGTAACAAACTATGAGGAACAGATCTCTAATGGAAGTCCAAGGCAAAGTAAACAGTCAAGTAGATTATTACAAGAGATGCTGATGGTGACTGCTGAAAATTCTTATGATTCAGGTGAGGAAATCCTCTTCCTTCAAGAAATTACGTGAATACCATTCAGCATTGCTAATTTGCCTGCTATTTATTTGTAGCATATGACCTGACACGTTAACAAATGTGCAGTGCTATTTAAATACTGTTTAATTTTAAGTGTAAAAAAGGGTGTTTCAATAAGCATTTGTCTCAGAATAAGAGTTTTTATCTTTTTTCTTTTTTTTTTTTTTTAATTGCGATCCATTACGATTCTAGTAACAAAAGTCTGCACTGCAGTAAACTTCATTGCTAATCAACAGTTTCTCATCCAAGGCGTGTTCTTTGTATATGTACCTTGTACAATTGTCTGTAAAGACACTTCTTTTGTACTACTTGATTGCCCTGCCCTTACCAGCAGAATCCCATGCATGCATAGGGAGCAAACTGCTGTGGAAAGCCGCAGGTGTGTCTTCCTCCTGAGGGGGGTATCTTCTGCCCGGACTGTGGGGTGTTCAGGTTTGCAGCTTCACCAGGTGGGAACCTGTTTTGAGCAGTCCAGTGGTGTGCCTGATTTCAGTACCCAGTGATTCCTTGTATTGACACAAAGGAAATTAATGCTTAAAGAGAACTCTGGAATGTTAACATGCTAATGTAGATGTCCACTGAAAGATCAGTGTATACAAGAAATTGCTTAAAAATACAGTTGAGACAAAAAATAGAAGGCTGAGTATTACCCTTAGCTCAAAGAAACAGCTTTGAAAGAATCAGCTGTTAGTTGTGACAGAAATAAAAATAGTGCAATAATGTAAGGATTACTTTAATTCTGATCTTTTCTGTTCATCTATGAAGAGCTTTTATTAGAAATCACACCTTTGAGGGTAGACTGTGTCCATGTGTGACAAAGTTAGTCTGTTTCCATAAATCAAACCAAGTTGTTCTGGTTATCAAAAAAAAAAAAAAAAGTTGGTTTTGTTATAAAAGTGGTTTGTGAATGTTCAAAATAATTTTGTTACAGGGTTGTTGAAACCTACTAAGCATGTTATGGGTAGCTTGACTGGCTTTATAAAAGGACAAAAGTGACTAGTCTTAGGTAAACAAAGCAAGCAGGTTATTAAGATGTTTTTCAAGAGATTGGACTAACAAGTGGATGTCAAGGTTTTTAATTCCTACTGTTTTTTCCCTGCCTATATGAATTTAGCTTGTCTCTCCAGTCTTGGAATAATGTTAACTCAAAGTCTCCAGTACTTTCAGTTGCAATGCACTTGCTTCTCTTTAAATTTCCTGCAGATTGAAATGCAGTTTATCATCGCTATAATTGAGAAATGCTATGCCTGACTTGCTGGGAACTGTTACACAAAGTTTGCAAAACATTGACTAAAGCAATTTGAAGCTTATTACAAGATGACAGCATCTCATGGTCCAGTATAGTTTTCAGTATCCATCTAAAATAAATACATTACTAGAGCTGCAAAGGAGTTTTCAGCAACTTTGCTACCTTATACGTACATCTTTACGAGCAATGCAGCTATGTAGTATGCACCTCCTGGTTTTGCTAGGAATTTCACCACTGCCCCAAGTCTTAAGATAACTTCTCATTTAGTTGGTGTTGAGACATCCTTTTCAGTTCAATCAGGATTTACTAGGAATTGAAGTTGTTTTGAGTAAGTACATATAAGCTCATTTTCTTTCAACTGCTTCCTTTAGTTCTCAGAATACTCTTTTTGAAATATACCTATATTTAAACTTAAATTATCACTAAAGAATTTTGCCTTTTTAACAATATTTGAAGAAAAGGCTTGTATTTTTCTAAGTCATAGAAGCATTGCTAGATCAGCCATTACCAAATTAATATGAAATATTTTAATGTAGTGTCTTTTTACATTAGTATTATATACGAACAGTGCAATGGTTTATGTAAGAGGGTTAGGAAGCTTCATGTGAACATCTTTATTTATTAAAAAAAAAAAACCCAAACCAACAAAACAAAGCTTTCTGTGATTATGTATTTAAGAGGATTGTCCTCTTGAGCAGTTCAACAACCAAAACTGTCAGCAGTGTCTTTGTAATTTGAAGGCTGTGAAGCACTCTGCAGTACTTTCAGTAACTAGTGCGGTATCTTCAGCAAGAAAATCTACAGTCTGTGTTAAATACAAAGTTTCTGAAGGGGAAATTTAAGGTGCATTTTAAGTTGTTACTTATGATGGTAGCGTTGATTTTTTTTTTTTTTTTTAATTTAATTTAATTGGGGTTGGGATGGTTTTTTTACTACTTGATTCTAACCAGAACATGTTTGCAGTTTTCCTGTGTTGTCAAGACGTAATTGTGTCTCTAAAGGTGAGAGCAAATAGGTGCTTTGTACGTGTGATCTTTGACCTTATTCTTTGAAGTTATGCTCTTGGTGGTTTCTGCCTTCAATCAAATAATGTAAAGCTTTACAACTTGTGAGTTGTACTCCTTTCGTGATTACACAACCACTAGATGTGGGCCAATCCTATTAATCACTGCTCACATGCTTTTTCAAAATAAAGCATTAAAGATAAAAAGGTAAAAGTTAGGTTCTTAAAAAGATAAACTTGGTAAATCTGCTTGGACACTTTATCAACAAAGGTGAGTTTCCTTTGATATAAGACTCATCCTTGGGTAACATGCAACTTTTTTTTTTAATTTCTATATTTAGCTATATTTCTTTCTTCCAGTTATTACAAGAAGAAAATAACTAACCCTCTCAAATTTAGATGCAGACATGTCTGAACATAAAACAGGTCTTAAGGACTGCTTCTGGTTAGGGGAGGATGAATCCCTGTGCTCAGTATATGAGTGGTTACAAGTGCTACACAAACTGATCAGCTGGTTGGCAGGCAGAGAGGACAGGTAACTGTTAAAGTGAGGTTGCAGTAAGTGCCACCAGCGAGGCTAAGATTCGGATTGCTCTCTCTGACCTTGTCATACATCAGTGCATGGTGAGTTAGGAACTTCGGACACTTGATATTTCTTCTTCCCAGTCCAATTTGGTTAAAATGGGCTAATAGAATGCAAATTGTTAATATGGAATTGCAGAGTAACCCTACAGATGAGACAGGCAGTTTGATGGCATAAACCTCATTTCCCTAGGAAGTCAGCCTGAAAATAGTGACTAGATTTGATACATACATCTCTTTCTCAGTTCTCCTTCATGACATAGCAACAGGCTTGTCCTTCTTTATTCATCTTCATCTTTTACGGTCCCCTTGAGCAGTGTTCAGGTGTGATTACCTTCATGTATTTCTACCTTACACAGAGATGTTATTCCAAGCATGATTATTTTTGTGTGATCCAAGCTAACCTAATTTTTCAGTTTATTTTTAGTAATCCCAAATATTTGTCCATAATTCATTATTGTGACAGATTGTCTTATCCATTACCAATTTAGTCAAACTAGTGTGGAGTACAACTTTTTTTTGTTTGTCTGCATGGTTGGATTGGGACTAATTCTTGTTTTTATATTGTCTTCACTGAGTGGTTTGTCGTTCAGTCTTTTGTTTTCAAATTGCACCCTAAAATAATTCGTGCTATTTTACTGCAATTTCTGTTGGAAAAAAAATGCGTTCTGGATATTACAGTCTCAATTTTTAAATACAAATTCTTTGTCATAGTGTGGTGGCTAGGAGGTTAAAACATGAAAGTCCCATGTCGATGTCAGGAAGCTGTGACGAACAAGAACCTTGCCCTATTATTTTAGAGGGAGCAGAGAAGAATAAAAAACTGTCCTTTGAGTCACCAAATACAGTTGGTATTTTTAAGGATATTAATGTAATAAAGTCACGAGAGATGAGCATGTTGTATTTTTAATTAAATAATTTGGTTTATAGCATGAAATTGCTACTGTTCATCCCTTATATTAGTATCACAAGAACAATGTAGGTTATTACAGTATAGTAATGAAACATTTGTAGCATAGCTCTCCATAGAATTTATATACAAGAGAGTATTAAATGCTTGAATCTCATCTCGTACGTATCCTAAATTACTACCTGTCATGCTGATATCCTTTAGAAAATAAAATAATTTCTTTCAGAAAAATATCTAATCTTGATGTAAAGCTATCAGGAAATAGAGAATTCTTTGGTAGCTTGTCCTAGCATTTAATTTTCTATCAAATTATAAAATAAATGGTCTATTTCCAGTTTCTGAATGTCTGACAGCCACTTGTAGCCACTGCTTCTTGTTATTACTTTCTTTGAGTTTAGAAATCTTATACTGTGTGTTTTTTCTCCTATGGAGATATTTAAATACCAAGAGGTGATACAATTGCAGTTTTCATGCCGATTCAAGCAATTTTCTTGAAGGCCTTGCTCATTTTCAGGATCCTCTGTCTCCTATATTCTGCTCCAGAGAAGAAGAGCAGACTTCTGCAGTGTATCTAGACTCAGTCACACGACTGCCACATCCAACCAAGGAGCTTGTTGCCACCTTTTTCTACTCAAACCTTAAAAGTTATCTTTCCTGTGAACCTGAAGACCTTTGTAACGTACTTGTAGAAAAGGGATCAGAAGCCAGTGTTCTGTGCTCTTAAATTTATAATTTTATCTATATTGGAACAGTGTTGTTTAACAGACCCAGCTTTGCAGGAGGTTGAGGTAATTTTTACTGTTGCAGTGCTAGTGCGTTTCTTTACTATTCTTGCACTCTTCATATTATTTGTGAACTCTGTTGCCAACAGCTCTGTTCGGTTACTGATCAAAATGTCATAAATGATCAGGATCAAGCCTGCTAGAAGTTTCTGGAGAATTTGTGAGTGGGGCAGAGGGAAGAAGCTATTTAAGAATTTCTTTACCCTTTATTTTGAGATCACTCAGCATTTAATGTAATAACATAGTAAATGAATTAACAATAGGTTAACTTCTTTTAATACAAATAAATATATTTTTAGATTTATTTCATTTCATGTCTTGTACTTTCTCCTAGAAGAGTACTGGATGATAGTGGCTATAGGAAACCTTAGATTTTTTTTTTCCCCTCCTCCCTGAAATGAGTTTCAAAAGGTTTCATATTGATTGAGATACATAAGTATCACATCATATAGATACTTCACTGGTGTTGCCCCACAGAGGAAACCTCTCCCCCCTCTTTTTGTATAGTAGGAAAAATGGAACCATTGGACTCCACCTTCCAGTAAGAAATTGAATTTCAGTTTATACAAGGTACAAACTAGTGTTAGGATTCACAAAATGTTACGAGATCTGCCTAAGTGTAGAGCCTTACAAATGCTGGGGACTTGAAACGTCTCTGTCACTAGCAGCCCTTGTAGAATTGGGAGAAAACATACCTACTTCACTTCTACTGTTTAATTTCAGTTTGATATTTAGCACTTCTTTCTTGAAAATTATTACTGGAAATAAGAATACTTATTTTCAAGTTGTTTGTTTGGCAATTAATTTACAATCTTAGAATTGTCAAACTTTGAAGGTGCTTGTTAGCACTCAATACAGAAATTGCATTTTTCTGGTGCCGCTATGGTAGTGCTTTTGTACAGATACTGATCTTACTTATTTTTATGTGTAAGAGCATTACGGCAAAGGTGATTCAGTTCCGTGGTAGAAGTCATGCTATGGTGAACTAATTCAGTGTTTCTTACATCTCTGATCTACTTAAAATGTCTGCTTTTCTTTGTCATCATTCTAATGTTAGAGGGCAGAAGATTCTCCCCACCCCAATTAAATGATTGTAGTAACACTAGCAAAGCCATGTTTCATTCTGCAAAGCCAAAGCATGAATTTCTAGCTCTTTATGCATGCTTTGTAGAGAGCTGTCATGCTAGTTAGACATTTTAGGAAGGCTGATCAAGGAGGACCACTGGTTGCCAATTAAATCGGTGGTACAGTGGAGCAGAAAGTATGTTGTAGGTGAGAAGAAAGTGGTAAGGATGGGCAAAATCAGTGCCCTAATAGTGAGGACAGGAGCAGTAGAGTATTACTGCCATCTGCTGTCAAAAAAAAAAAAAATTGCTAACTATGAACTCAAAAGTTGCTTTCTATTCCTTATTGCTTCTATTACATTTCTGTTCAGCCCAGTCCCAGCATTCTCAGGTGGCTCAAGATTCACCAGTTCTTGCTGCTGAAATTGGAGAGGGAGTTACAACGCATTCTGGACCATCATTCAGACTTGATAATAAGGTTAGTCATATCAAAATAACCATATAACATAACTTACTCTTTATTTTGTGATGAAATCTTTCTATCTCATATTGGGAGGCTAAGACTGGGTGCGGTATTCTAGATGCAGCAGCATAACAAGCACCAAGTAAAGAGAGGTAATCACTGTGATGGATCTACTGCTGTATTCCTGTTCATATGGTACAGGATGCTGTTGCCTCTCTTTGCTGCCAGGGCACACCGTGGGCATAGGCTCAGCTTGCTGTTCGCTGAGACTTCTGGGTCATCCTTCACAGGGCTGCTCCCCAGGTAGGCCCCGGCTTGGACTGATGTATGGGGTTCTTCCTTCCCAGGCACTGGACTTTGAGTTTCATAATGTTCCTGTACGGTGAGCCTCACAAGGTCATTCTGGATGTCAGTCCTGCCTTTTAGTGTATCAGATGGTCCTCCCAGCTTAGTGTTATCTGCAAACTTGATAAAAGTATGGTTTCATCTCCCCTGGGTCATTGCCAAAAGCGTTAAAGAGGACAGGTCCTAGGATGGAGCCCTGTCACACTCCATTTGTTCCCCACCTCGAGGTAGACTGTAACCCTTTAAGCACTGTCCTCTGAGGCTGATTATCCAGCTGTTTTTTTACCCATCTCATCATCCATCTATTCAGGATGTGACATCTAAACTGGGATACAAGAATGTTGTGAAAGACAGTGTCAAAAGCCTTGCCAAAATAAACACCAATGATAGTCCCTGCTTTTCCCTCACCCAAAGATCCCATTGTTCTGTCAGGAGATAAAAACAGTATTTAAAAAATGCTATGTATAATGTGTGTATATGTGTATATAAAATTACGTTCAAATATGTGTATGTTGAATATATTTATATAAGGTAGTATATAATGAAAAATGTAGGGGAAGGGTGTCTTAGATTTTTGTCTTTTATTAGTGCATATTTTAATTCAGAGTTTGGGAAGAAATGTTCACATCTAATTCTTCGAAATTTGGAAGTACAAGAACCTTCATTCCCTGTTTTGTGACTTTGTAGAGCTTACCTCAAAACTAAGGAAGATAATATTTTAGGATATTTTGCATATTTTTCATTTAATTTTATAGAATTAAATTTTTAAGTCAGTCTCCTGTATGCAAAAGGCTTAGTCTTGCAAGTACTTGTGAAATTCCTGAGTTTTTCATGTATTGCATATATGTTCCTCTGAGATCTACAATTCTACTGAAGTGGGTCCGTGATGAGAAATAGCCAAATCTGATGACCAGAAGATAAAATAATCTTCCAGGTGTCATGATTTGTATGCAGTTCTGAGAGGCTTTATAATTTTGTGTGTGTCTGCGTGCGTGTGCATGTGTGTGTTGAGGGGAGGGGGCTGTTGGGGAGTGATGTGCCTGGGACATTGGGTGTGAATGTGTTGTACTGAGCAATGATGAATCTGTATTTGCCTGACTGTGCAAAACATGAAGGCTTCTACACTTGAACTGAGCTCAGAATAAGATGTGTGGTTTTAAAGCTTTAATTATGGACATCCAAATACATGGTAATAGGTATGTTATTTCATCCTAGGAAGTACTTTCTAAAGTAGTGTCCACGAACTCAGGTTCAGAGGCTTTCATGCAAGGAATACCCTGTGACTTATCTTCAACAATTTCCACTGGAAGCTTTTTGACTAGTGAAACAGTGGATGTAAGCCCTATTGATACTGGTAAGTGTTTGGGTTTTGTTGTTGTTCTTGTAAAAGGAAAATTGTGTATTCTCTTTATTTTATAACAGAGTGGGTCTAACTCACTGGACATAAATTCTTCTGAAATAGGCTAATGGGAAACTTCACTTAAGAATGATTAATATGTCTTAGAGTTGAGTGTAACTAGAATATTTTGTTACGTGCTCATGATTTTTTTACTTTTATAATAATTTAACCTTATAACACATAAGCTTTGGCAAAGGATATTTTCAGTTTTATTAAGCAACTGTAACACTAGCAGTTTTCAAGTGGCAAATTTAAAAAAAAAAAAAATTGATCCCCAAATGATACGCTAATAAAACTTTTCAAATCAATATATATCATAGATTGTTACAGAGCTATGATTGTTGTCTTGCTGTTAAGACAATTGTTCCAATATCTGCTTGTCACCATAGTAATTCTTAACAACTTGTTTGCGAAAATGTCATTTGAATGCCATATTGACTTTTAATAGTTTTCTGGGAAATAGGTGTTCATATACTTTTTTGCTTGCAGTCTGCCTCTTGATCTTAAGTTAGCTTTTGATAAAATTAAAAATAATTCCTTTATAATAAATACATAGTTGCTCCTCTATATACTGACATTGTCACTTGTGAACATGGGAAGTGAGTTTGAAAGCAATTAGGTAGTGACCTGTGGATTTATTTACTTTAAGACTTAAGATTCTGTTAATCTGACACATATCTGATCTTATAAACAACCATATGTGTATATGAGTTATTCCGTGTTTATAAATCAATTTTTGAAGCCCGCAGTTTTTGAGCCACTGAAATCTCAGGCTGTATTTTAACCCTAAGGTTCTAAACTGGTAAGTGTTATTTTGAGTAATAAACTTCATAACTCTGATGAATCTGTGTTTTATTGATGTAAAAAAGCGAAGGCAAATTCTAAGATAATTTGTTTGTAGCTTCTTTTTTTTCTATTGTTTTTTAGTTGTGGAATCAAAGTACCAAAGGTTTTGGATACTCAGCTACATGAATAAATTTTTCAAGTCTACCTGTGTCTTGTAATGACCTTTTCTGATATCTTTGTGCAATTCTTCTGTAAGCGTATAGACAAAGAGGGGTTGGTGTGCTAACTAGGAACACTATTTTGGTTTCCTTGATTCCCCCAGATTTCTTCTGTTGGTATTAGGCAGTTTCTATATAAGCATGAATAAAACTACTGCCCGATGTCATAAAGATGCTCAAGATCATATTAAAGGATTGACACATTTATATGCGATAGGAAGTAAAAATATGCTAGCTAGCATAAAATAACAGTATTAATTCTTTTCTGATTTTATTTTTTCAGTATTTCCTAAGCCTACATACTCTAAAAGTGCTAAGTTGTACTAACTACTACCTAATTAGATATTATCAACTTGAATTTGTGGAAATTTGTGGTAAGGTTTGTGGGAGCATTGACAGGAGACAATTAAAGAAACAAAACCCTGGGGCTCTTGACAAATATTTCAGGATATTAAGCAGTGTCTTTTCAGATGATTTCATGTAAGTGGTTTATATGCAAAACTGTGAACATCTAGCTTACTATTTCAGGATTGTCTTCTGATAGTATGGAAGATCGAATTTTGAGAGAAACAGCAAGCCGCCCTTGGAACTCCTCACTGCCTTTTACCTTGCAGCAGAGGCAACAGAATTTCTCTGGAGCATCTGAAACTCGGTTGCCTGAAGGAAAGATGTACCTTTATAAAGGAAGTCCGATACAGCAGATCTTGGGGAAATGTACTGGAGACTTGAACTCTTACTCGGAGAACAAAACAGGTTTCCAAGGTATTTGCCATTTTAAAGCATTTTTGTGCTGCGCTCTCTTCATACAGAATGAGGAGGTGTTTACTCAATGTTATGTATTAGTCTGTATTGTTTATATTCAGCTTATATTTTAACGTCAGTACGGATTATACATGCGAGAACTTTGATGCTTTGATGTTCTTCATGCTTTGCTTTATGTACATGTCCACATAGCATAGTGTAGTGCAAAAAAAAAAAAAAACAAAAAAAAAAAACCAGTCTGATCAGGTATCTATCTGATCATAGTCTAGTTCTGTGCAGCTTCCTGCTGCCATGGCTAGACTGTTTGTTGTCTGTGCCAATTTTATTAGAATCATAGAATCATAGGATCATAGAATCATTAGGTTGGAAAAG
>WAAD01030104.1:0-37629 GCA_013389945.1 Fregata magnificens | reverse complement strand
GCCAGCTCCCTCAGCACTCTTGGGTGCATCCCATCCAGCCCCATAGACTTGTGAGTATCCAGGTGGCGCAGCAGGTCATTGACCGCTTCCTCCTGGACCGTTGGGGGTTTATTCTGCTCTTGGTCCCTGTCTTCCACCTCAGGGGGCTGAATACCCTGGGGATGACTGGTCTGACCATTAGGCCATAAGACTTAAAATGCATTGAATAACTCTATAAACTAATAACTTGCATGAATAGCATCCTGTCCTTAGGTAGAGAAGCCATATTGTACTCTGTTTGACATTTCAAACTGTTAGTCAGACAATGACAGTGTCAAGAAAACATCTGAAGTGGAAGGTAATATATTTAGCTCAGTTCTACTTTTCCAGTTTTCTGATTTCTTCTTGTTCCATGATTATTTCTCTGCATCAACATTTGCAGGAATTTGTAAGTCAAATACAGAATTTTTAAACTGCCAGCAGCTCAAGTTCCATCTGGGATCTGAACAGTCAAGCTGAGCTTCTTCTGCTACACACAATACTTACACCACCACTACCAATAAATATTGTGAAATTAGAATTCTGCAGATTTTCTAATGATCTACAGGCAGAACAGAACAATTTGCTCTTTCACACTCTTCCTATTACTCTAATTATAATTCCCATAAAAACTAATTTTGTAAGGTAACATTTTTAAATTTCAGTGAATCAGAATTTTAGTCAGATAACCCTAAATTCATGTGCATACTTAATAAATATTTAAAAACTGTGAGTATGAGTGGCATGTCTATATGAATATCCACTGAACAGGTGTATAATACCAATTTGGTTGAGTGATAGTGAATCATATGATTCACTTTTTGGCTTTGCTCTAAGAAGCAAATAATAGCTTTTTATATGATAGTAAAATTCACTGTTCTATGAGTTGTAGACACTCAGTTCTCAGCACCTATCTGGGCTGGTGTGCTGTACAAGTGAAACACTACCTTCCTCTTAAAGGAACAGTCATATTAATTTTATTGGTCAGGACCACCTTTAGCCTATAATTATGAAAGAATTAAACTGGATCAATGAAAACTGATGTCCACAGATTCACATCCAGCTGCGGACAAAGGTCTACTAACAGGTATAGCACAGTTTACAGAAACACAGAAGACTCAACTCAAGTTTTAACAAAATCTAACAAGCAACAAGAGTGGTGTTGTAATTGGCTTATACATACACAAATAGAAGAGATTCCTGAGTTATTCTGTTTACACTTAATGCATTCAATTAATTAAAAAAGCCAGATCTGCAGTTTTCTACTGTATTTAAACTGACATTAACTTTCAAATAGTGTATTGCACTGTTGTAAAAGATCTCATTTAATCTTTTCCATTTATACTCTGTTACTTCAACTGCTGCTAACTCCTAAATAGAGTGATTCTGAAGTTTGCCATCATAGTAAAATTACTCACTATAAAAGCCATTTCCCTTCTTCAACTAGAATCAAGAGAAAGTTATATTTGTCTGACAAGTACCTTAAATAGTTCCCATTTCAGATTAGATGGCTGCCAGACCACAAAACAAGCTGCTTCTACACTGCTTCACCTGAAACTGTGAAAAAATAAGGCTAATTTAGAAAATAGACACAATACAGAAAATAAATATCAGAAATGCAAAGAGCTTGGATATAGTGAGTTTCTTCATTTCTCCCTCTTGTTTTGATCAAAAAGAATGACATATCCTTATACGAGTTATTGTGTGAGGAAGGCAAAAAAAGTACCAGGTATTAACAAAATCAACTTTGTAAAAGGACTTGAACACCAAAATAGCTCCTAAGTATGTTCTAAGATGCCAACAACAGCCTGACATACCCAACTACCTATCGAAATAGGGAATGTCCATTCCTGTAACGAATTCAGATTCTTCGAGAAGTGCTAAAATTCTTTTTTGTTGTTGTTGTTTTGAAGATCAGGCTTACTAAGCAATAAGACATTCCTTTTAAAATGTCAAGGCTCTGTTTCATTTTCTTAAAATAACAATTTTTGAAAACTTTGAAAATTTTAACAGTATTATTTCAGAAGCTCATATGAATTAAGAAGTTTTCAACCTAAAAGTTCTAGTTTAGCATTACTTACACACTGTCACTGCCCTTAGGACAAAAATGTTGGCTTTTAGAAGGAAGGTTCAGTTCTTTTCAAAGCAAGAATGATTTTTAAGATGGATGTTAAGTGGGGAGGTATTAGGAGTTCTTTTCCAGGTTTAATCAGAATCCTAAGACTACTGCAGAACATCACTATGGGGGTGTATTTCAATCCATCTCTCTTGAATATATCAACATGTAAACTCTTCAACCTATTATCCTTGTTCGTTAGAATTGAAATTCATACATAATTTGAAATGGATGCTCACCAAATTACAATTTTTTAGTTAAATCCATGATGTGGATTGGTGACAAAATCTGTAAGTTAGGACTATTTACTGAACACTTTGAGGATATATAGCATAGCATCGAATGAAAAAGACACTCTATGGCTCTGATTCGGCAAAGCAAATAAACATGTTCAAAACCTTTACTGAAATAGCACTTCAGAAATATTTTTTTTATTTTACTTTTGCTTAAATCTCAAGTGGGGGACAGAACCACGTCCCCCAGTTTTTGTTGCCTTATTCAGAAAAAATTAACTCATCTGTACAATTTGCTCCTCAGTTTAATTCCAAACATTGGAATAATATTTTTTTGTATTTCAACTAAGGAAAGGAAAGAAAATTGCTCACTGTGGCACTATTAGTCTTAGTTTTTCAAATTTTTGACACCCTCTCCTCCCCCTCACCAAATACAGAAGCCTTTTCTCCCCTCAGAAAAACACACTTTTAAAGCAACATTCTTCCTGAATGCGTGGAATCCCACCTCTGTATCATAGAAGCAGAGTAAGTCAATGTTGTCATATTCAGCTTATTACAAGGAATTTTGCATTACAAAATATATTCTATGAGTATTCCTTACAAAATCTCTGGGGTTATTAATTTTTTTCCCTACCCAGCTAGATGCATTTAAAAGCCCTTAGAAAACTGTTTCTCCTTGCAGTGTAACTTCTTTGTAAATATAACATAAAGCATGCACTCTTCCAAAGGACACTGCAGGTATCAACATTATCTGAGGCATAAACATCAAACTGCATGGTTGTAGCTGGGAAGGCAGTTTTTGAATAGGTATGTATCCACAGACAACAAGGGTTATTGAACAGAGTAATAGGGGGCAAATATTAAAATAAACAGTCAGTAAAAACAGAAGTAAACATCATCTCTTCACTCTACTGTATATACACAGTGTATTCCTGAACACGTAACATTTCAGAAAATCCACTAACTCTCAAAGTGTACTACTGTTGATGAAGCCAGTATCAGGATTTCGCAGTGTTTTGCTCCTTTTGGGGAATTTAACACTAGATGGCATATCACACCATGAAATGTGTAATGAAGTGTAAGCAAACATTGCTTGCACTACACCAGACTAGTCATTTAAAAAGCTCCTTAAATCAATAGGTAACACTTCCATATCAGCTCCTTCTCTTATTTTTATAAGGTATGCTTCAATTCTGTTTCTCATGGTTGGCTGAAGGATACAGAGGTGATATAACAGTATTAAATATGCTAGGTCAACTTCTGAAAAAGGCCCTTGAAGAATAAATTTCATACAGTATTCAAAGGTAGATGTTTCTCTTCAATTTACTACTAAATTAATCCTACCAGGTTTTATTATATATTAAACATCTATTACATTAACTAATGCTAAAATATAGTTCAATATCCACAGGAGAGTCATAAGCATTAAGTTATCCTTTTCTTTCACAACTTTTTGCAAAATAATACCACCGTTTTTTAGTTTCACTACCGATGCATCTCTGTATAAAAAATTATTTTAATTCATAATTTATAGCATTGAATGTAAATACCAAATTTGGAACTTGGAACCGATAGCAACACAGTGATTTTTTCATATTAAAAATTAGTAAGACTATAAAGTTGAGCTGTAGTTCTCCAGACCTCATTTTTTCATAAGTAATGTTGGATCGCTTACAGACAAAATAAATCAAAAAGCTCAGAAGCTAAGCAAGCATTATTTTCAACTGATGCCTCAATCAATTAACATAATATAAATGTTCATACACATACTATAGGTAAAGGCATGCAAACAAAAAGAATAATCAACTAAGTAAAATGTTATATATATCATAAAACCACTAATTTTTCACACAAACTAAGTTTTTCACTTTATTGAAGGGAAAACATACCAGAAACTATTTGTATTTAATGAACCTGTAATAAACAAATTTTTCCTTGCTTCTTACAGAAATACAATTATTTCTAAAGATGTTGTTTCGTATTTAAGAGGGATTTTATTACACTGGAGCTATTTACATCATGTCTTACATGTGTTGATCTTAATTTTATGATCCTGCAAGAATTTATTTCTTTAAAATACCAATGCTGGTGGAATTCCTATATATTTTTGTGCGACATATCCAGTTATCAAAGGAAGAATTTACACAAAAATAAAAATAAACCTTAACCTTATCACACAGCCTTCATTTACTAGCTTCCCCACAGTCCTTGGCAGCACAGTTAGATTTCATGAATACGCCAAAAAATGGCTATAAAGATAATAATAAACTCTGGTTTAAGGATATGTTAATAATTGTTTTTATTTTTGCGTGAGTGGTCCTTAATAATTTTCAAGCTTGTCTTGTTCTCCAGAAAACGCTACCGTGCTGAACAATGCAGATAAGGAAGAGACACAGGGGTACCACTGAACTAGCATTATATAGAACTGAAACATCGGTCCAACAAACACGAGATCGATATCCTTTGAGAGCTCAGAATTCACGGACTACAAATCCTCTGACATCTAACATGTGACCTCGAACATTGAGATATTCTACTGCATTTTGTCCTTCACACAGTTCATACTTCTGTACACTGTACTTCTAAATCTGCAGTGCAGGACACAATTTAGATATTTAAACATTTATCTGCTAAATGCACTGGACATGGATCATCATAAACACATAGTGATTCCCCCCCCCCCAGGTTATCAAGTGATGGAAACTCCTTAACTTATTGGTCTTTCCTCTCTTTTACCTTCTTTCTCCATTAAAAAGCCAAGATTCCAGTCCCAAAAATGCAAATTTATTTGTGCAGTTATACTCCCCACGTCACGGCTGTGCACTGCAAGCATAATTTTTACCAGTAACCTTTTCTAATCACAATGGATCCTATGGTGAAAGCTTTACTGCTCAAGGTTTGGAGCTTTCTAGGCAACCAGTATATTTTATTCACAAGGCAACTACTAAATATATTTTTAGTTCTGTAAATAAATGTCTATGATTCACCTAGGTATTATATTTGTGACGCATGGTTGCACAAACCCCTTTAATTTAGACCTGTATTTCATATGCCTTGTAACAGCTTGAAAACATTTAAGTAGGAATCTAGCAGGCAGAGTATTTTTAAGCTACACTGATGTCTGATGCATGAATCCTGTAATAAAACAAAATAATCTTTGAGTAAGAATTGGCATGCACTTCTTTTAAACACTACCCCTAAGAATAAAAAAAGAGAGCCTCTCCTTTCAAAATGGAAGATAAAGCAAGATCTTGTAGGGAACTAATTCAGTCATATTGCCTTCACATAAAGGCAAGGAAATGAGAGTTAGGACATAGGACAAAATGTAATTTTTTCTGGAAAGGAAAAATAATTTTTAGAACTCAGTTTCATCTGAACTGAGACCAAATCCTAAAATGTTTTAAATGACAATGTAATTGCAAGACAGAGAAGTTACATGGTTGCCATGGCTGCCTTCAAATGCCTTGATATGCTTTCCTTTCTTTATATGTAATCTTAAATCTGAACTAACTCTGAATTTACCGCCATATCAGCCACTTTTCTTCAGAAGTCTATTCCACTGCTTAATCTCTTAAACTGGTAAGGCCAGAGAACCTTGGGATAATAAATCTCACTGTTCAACATTTCGATTCAACATTTTACACATTAAAAACAAGACTGGAAAAGAATACTTTAACAATTAATTCCTTTGCTATGCAAAAATAACTGTGGTTAAACAGTTACAGCCTTATGGATTTTCTTAGCATGATTTTTCTTCTCTCTGGGTAGATACCCAGCCTAGAATGACTCTCTAGCTGTGTAACGTGATTTTCTCCACTAACATAGGAAAAAAAGCCCATGGTGCTCTAAGAACAGTTAGGCAACCAACATACTAACCATAGCTATTTTGGTAGCAACAGCACCTTACAAAGATGTGGGCTCCACAGAGATAATGTGGTTAAAACTGTATCACTCAAGGAGGTCAAATTGTCAAAAATAGCTTCCCCTCAAACACAGTAATCAGGCTTGTATTTGTATGTTGAAACTACAGGCAGTTTTGCATTGCAAACAACTTTGTGGCAAACCAAAAATATAGGCTTTTTTTTCCTTCCCAATACACACATGCTGATTTATGTTCTCCTTTTGGTACAAGGAATTTTCCTCTGTCTTTAAAATAAAACAATCCCTTAGTAAAATGTGTTGGGACTCTGAAATGACAAAATAGTAGCTGGGATAATGTCATCTAAAGATAAGCTCTCTCCTGTCATACTGCTGTGGCTATAACCAGCATAATCCCTTGAATTCCATTATGTTTAAAGAAAGATGCTGGCTTGTACTACCCATCAATGGGGTTCAGTTTCCAACAAAATCACACTCTTATTCAGACAGTCTAGTGTATGCCATCTTTTCCTTGTAACCTAAGGGGCAAAATGGAAGTTGGAAGACTGGTCAGCTTCCTCATGAGCAACTGATGCTAACAGATTATTAATGAAAGAGCCATGTTCACAGTTGTGTTGTCAGAGTGTTAGGATGCTTTTAACATATTTTATACAGAAATTATATTTTAATTGTAGCATTATGTCCTAGGATTGGACAAATCAAATACAAATAATACGCATTAGGGAGATCTATCTCTAATCTTAGTCAGCATCCAGATACATATGGCTACACAAGCTGACAATTATCAACCGGTTTGGGAAGGCTTCATTTTACTTGTGTTATTCTAGTTAGTGATCGTGTTAAATTTATAAGCAGAAAATCTAAGGATGCAAAAAGATTCAGAGATAATAACATAGCCCTGGACTAATGACATACTCCTGTACTATAAGGACAGCAGTCTAGGCTTTGAGGATAACTACCACTATTCTAAGGTCACTGTAGTATCATACAGTAGCAGAACCATATGTGCAAACTTTAAATAGCGAAGAACAAAGAACATGAAACCCAATAACCAGATTAAAAAGCCACTCTTTCAAAAATCACTGAAACTGTGTGCTTTGTACTTTACCATTTCAAGCCCAGATTTTCAGCCTTCTGTTAGCAATCAAAGTATACAATTATAGGGAGAGATTTTTCAAAGAAGTCAGCAGTTTCCATTTAGGATAGAAAAGGAAGTAGCTAAGTTTCCTAAAATGCTGATCAACCAGCAAGTTCCAATCAGTTTATGTATTTTCAAAATATCACTGTTTAATTTCAGGGTCTAAATATGAATTAAGCTCTTGTGAAATATGATCCTTGATGCAGTGTGGAGAACAGCTATTTGAAAAACATTTTCCTTTAAAACATAGTTGCAAAAAACTAGAACTACCCCGAGCATGTTGTCATCTAGTCTCTTGCTGCAACCACAGTATTGCAATGACTGTACTGCAGTACTACCTTCTTTGCAGCAACAAAAGCCCTGCAGATTTGCCAACATAAAAGTAGAGATTTGTGGCATGCCAATTAGGTGCACTCATTAGCTTTGCATCCTTAATAAACACTAGGTAGCTAAAGATCTGGTGGATTTATCCTGACAATGCTGATTTCTGTCTTTCATTGTAAAGAGTGTATTTCTTTTTAACGTTCCAAGTGTACAAATCAGCAAAAAGCAAAAGCTGGAATGTTGATCACAGTGCAAAGCTGATTAAGGAGGAAATAAAGAAGACAATGTGCATGCTTGGATTAGGAATCTGTTCACAGTAGTAAATAGCATACTTTTAAATGAATAAACCCCAAATACCCAAAACTGACGCTTATGCATCATCCATTCTTTGCATAACAAACTCAAATAAACCTTCATTTCAAAATGCTATTAAACCAAAAAGCAGATCTTAGGTGAATATATTTTCAGCAGGTGTATGCATGATCATCAGATGAACAATCGGTATTTGGATAAATAGCATAAATTCTTTACCTTTTAGACGAAAACAATCTTTCCCCTGCTCAGTTATAAAGCGCTATGTATACTGCAAACAAATTAACCTGAAAATGATTGGCCTTACCAGAGAATAAAAATGAGTCAGATATGGGCCTGCGCCCCCAACTTGAAGTACAATCTGAAGTTTCCCAAAATCAGTTCCTGAAAAGACTTTTGCTATATCACATTCTAGGGATGCTAAGGCCCCAAAGGTTTTGTCTAGAACAAAACATCTCAAACTCATGGTATTAGTTCAAGCTTCTTACTAATCCTATGCTGAACAATGCAGTTTTAATGTGAACAGATCTCCTCTACCCTATCTGAATTTATCTGACTCTTCTGAGGAAATAAAGCTAAGAGCAGAAGACAACTATCACTCAAGAGTGTAGCTCATGCAGCTACGAAATTACTGAGTACTTTCTTTTAGTGTGTTTCAATTTAACTTTACAAACGGTGTTCTCCATTTTTTGCACTCAGTGCAGACTACATATTTAAAAACACATTATACTCTCCTACTAAAGAATTATTTGTTCTCATTCCTCTTCCTAAAATAAATTCAGGTTAAAGTACATTGTTATTACGGATGTCTAGGAAAGTAGAACACGTAGATCTAGAACTTTTAAGTGCTCTTTCCCTAATTAAGTTATTCACATTAAGTAAAAAACTTTCACTTAGGAATTTGCAGAATGATATTGCTACGGCAACGTTAGAGAAATGAGTCCAATCTTTGGAAAGCTTCGTTATCCAGACTGTTTGCAGTATGACAAGCTAGCAGTTCAGTTCTGGGACCCAGTGTTGCTTATCACAGTCAAGAATGAGGGAATAAAAGAACTATGCAAGGTGCTGTGCTTGACACTGCAGATGTTCACACATTTAATACTGGCCTAGAAACAAACTAGAAATCAAAGGTAAAGCATTTAAGACTACAATAAGCAGACTACCAATATCTTTTTCAAAAAAAAAATGTCAGTGAACTCCCTCAGTATAGAACAGCATGCAATGACAGCAGAAGAGGGAGACACTGTAAAATCTGCCATTCTTTGAGATGTCATAAATTTGTAGACCAGTACCTACAAAACTACAGACCCAGTGAAAATCATCAGAGTAAGTCAGACTGGGCTACAGTTTACTGCAAATTGAATTTCTTACCAACAGTAGAGATTTGGAACTTTCATTCTGCATAGCAAAATTCTTCCAGTAACTCTCTTGAAAGGTTTAAATTAACAGGAACCATTCGTTCAAGAAAAATGATTTCTCTATAAATGCCATAAATGCCCAGTGTCATCTTATCCACAGCAAAATGCAAATGAATAAATTTCAATATCTAATACCAGAAAGAGACTTTACTTAGACATATGTCAACTATACCAGGCTTAACTGAATACCATATGTCATGAAGACACGACTAGTATTCCTATGCATATGCAAGTAGTGTGGCATTTTGGGTTTGTCCTGGTTTCAGCTGGGATAGAGTTAATTTTCTTCCTAGTAGCTGGTATAGTGCTGTGTTTTGGATTTAGGATGAGAATAATGTTGATAACACACTGATGTTTTAGTTGTTGCTAAGTAGTGCTAATACTAGTCAAGGACTTTCAGCTTCCCATCCTCTGCCGGGTGCACAAGAAGCTGGGAGGGGGCACAGCCGGGACAGCTGATCCCAACTGGCCAAAGGGATATTCCATACCATATGACATCATGCTTAGCATATAAACTGGGGGAAAGCTGGCCAGGGGGACAGCTATCGCTGCTCAGGGATGGGATGGGCATCGGTCAGCAGGTGGCGAGCAACTGCATTGTGCATCACTTGTTTTGTATATTTTTATCATCATTATTATTATTATTATTATCTTCCCTTCCTTTGCTGTCCTATTAAACTGTCTTTATCTCAGCCCACGGGTTTTACTTTTTTTTCCTGATTCTCTCCCCCATCCCACCAGAGGGGAGGGAGGGTGAGCGAGTGCCTGTGTGGTACTTAGTTGCCGCCTGAGGTTAAACCATGACAGTTTTTATATCAAATTAACATTTTAAAGGATGTTGAAGTAATGGTGGAGCAAGGGTAAAAATCAGATTATTAATTAGATTAGCCTTTGGCATTCTCATTACTTAAATTTAAAAATATTTTCTTCTTTTATAGGTCTGTATAATTTAAGAATAATTCTTATAAAGAATAGAAGGCAAGATTACAGGTTAAAAAAAGGTATCAGGAAGATTTAGAAATAGATTCCATTTAATAAAATCCTACCAGACCAAAGCCACCCTAGACTTCATTTGAAATTCATATGTTTAAAACCACAGAATGGAAACTTCCAGTTATATTGAAAGCCATGCTATCCAATGGCTGTTGGGACTCAAAGGAGGCTGTAAATCTCTGCTCTTCCGTGTACCTTTTAGAAGCTGGCGCAGCTGTCTTGCATATAGCCTCTCCCTCCTACACTTTTGGAAACTGGAACCACAATCTTGCACTTTATTTACTGAACTTTCTCTGTACTTGCTAATCACTGAAGCTTGTCATTATAGTCTCTCGCTGCAAAGTTCCATGCCAGAAGGCAGAACTACTTAAGAACCTTTGTAGCAGTGGAGGTTAAACAGGGATACTAATAGGAATTCAAGGTGTGTGTTAACATTCAGGATCTTGAGCAGAATTCTTTAGGCAAACAAGATGGCAAACAAGAATGAACAGCAAATATTATGTATGTTAGTCCTAGATGATCATATCCAGCAGAATAAAATGAGCTGTGATTCATTCACTTTACTTCTATTTTTTTCATTTTAATTTCCTAGCTAGGACACCTAGCTTGAAAAGGATCCTGTCACCCTAGCCTCTCTATGATTTTCCAAAACAAGAAGACTTCCTTGAGGTGCTTTCATAAAGAGAAGTGTAGTTTAATTTTTTCACTGGTGTTTGTTTTTGAAGGATCAGTGAGTAAACAATGACATATATTTGCATATCTGTCAATGTGAGGAAAAAACTGGAATATTTATTAATGATGGTATTGCAGCTGTGATGATGTAGGGATTAAGAAAGAATGAATTTATAGTCTAAAAACTGAATTAACAAAAAGATGCTCAGCAAATAGAAAACTGTCACTAAAATATAAAGTCAATCTGGTATATGCTAACTAAAATCAGACATACTTAGCTATTAATTATATAATTGGGCCCCTCACTACAGGAAGGACATTGAGGTGCTGGAGCATGTCCAGAGAAGGGCAACAAAGCTGGTGAAGGGTCTAGAAAACAAGTCTTATGAGGAGCGGCTGAGGGAACTGCGGTTGTTTAGTTTGGAGAAGAGGAGGCTGAGGGGAGACCTTATTGCTCTCTACAACTACCTGAAAGAGGTTGTAGTGAAGCGGGTCTTGGACTCTTCTCCCAAGAAACTAGCAATAGGGCGAGAGGAAATGGCCTCAAGTTGCGTCAGGGGAGGTTTAGACTGGACATCAGGAAAAATTTCTTTACCGAAAGAGTGGTTAGGCATTGGAACAGGCTGCCCAGAGAGGTGGTGGAGTCGTCAACCCTGGAGGCGTTCAAAAGAGGTATAGACGTGGCACTCCAGGGCCTAGTTTAGGAGTCATAGTGGTGTTAGTTGATGGTTGGACTTGATGATCTTAGAGGTCTTTTCCAACCTTAATGATTCTGTGATTCTATAATTTTGCCTTGGTAAAACACAGTGATTACTATCCTTACTGTAGCTCTTTTTCAGTTTACTGCTTATTACAACACACTGTTCGTCAATGTAAAGTAATAAATCTCTCTACAATAATATTTTATTGATGCATGGCTGTGTGCAGGAACAGAATCTACTGGGTTAACCATCGTTACGATCCTTCAGCTTTTTATGGTAGGAAAATATCTGGCTTAAAAAGCAATGTGTACTCATGAGTGTTTGCAGCTTAAGTATTTAATCTCACATATTCTTCTAAGGATCTTATTATTAGCTGGACTTTAATTTGCTAAATTCTAAATTTAATTGGAATTTTGAACATTTATATAGTACTTGCATGCCAATTGTAACCTTAACTCTTCATTCACAAAATTGTCCTTTTGTCCCCATGTGCCTTTTTTAGGCAGTCAGCTCAAGAAGTTAAACACCAAAGTAATTGGGAAATACTACATGGTTTGAGTAGGACATACCAGCTTTTGTAATTACAAAAAACCAGGGAAGTACAGATGAACATTTCTACACATTTTCTACAAACAAGCAAGCTAAAGTAAGTGAAATAACTATGTAACTATGAAAATATAATCCTATCATTGGAATTCCAAGAACAGCATAAGCAACATATATTCCTTTTTTTCTCCATTCCACACAAAATCTCTTGATAATCTTCCATGATATTTCCATCTAGAGATGAACTGTCACAAGAGTACAGAACATACATTCGTAAGAATCATCAAAATCAGAACGAGGAATGTACAGTTAGAGTAACCAGACTTCTTCATTCTTAAGACCACACTTGATCTCACCAAGTTAGAAACTGAAGTGCCATTATGTGCCTTAAACAGTTCTTTATTGCATTTGTGCTTCAGAAGAGGCACTGCGTTAGGTGGATTTAAAGTATTGCTCTTTTTACATGAACAAAAGCAGTCTTCTTCATTCTTCCTGTTCTATTTAAGTAGCTTCCTTTCTTGCTCTGGTAACAGTCACATAATCTCCTAATTCACATGTGATGTATGATCTGGCTCATAAACTACAAGAGTTATTTTGATATAACTGACTATATATTTAATATGTAAATCTAGATGCTAGAAATATTCAGTATTTTTACTCTTACTTAACCTTTCTCATAAACTCAGTTGAATCCTTTTAGAAATGGAGATAATATTACTTCAATATTTCAGACTTTGAACAAAACACTTGCTTATCGTCTAAAATTAAATTATTTGCAGTTTTTAAAGAAGAATGTCTGTGTTTATTACTATAACTGCAGGTACAGAAAAGACCTATTTCTAAGCTTGGGATGCATAATACAAAAAAATTTAAAACATCCATAGACTTAAAAAAATGCAGTTAAATCAGGAATCTAAGCCTGGGCTTAGAAAGGGATGTTAAGATATAGTATGATGTCATATTTTATGCTCTACTGCAGTGAAATTAATTTAAAATATGAGCTGGAGGTTAAAAACTTCTCTAAAACACATGGTTATAGACACCACTGGAATGACAATCAATGATAATCATTAACCTTAATAAAAAAAAATCCAATAAATTCAAGATAATAATTAATTACTACATCCAAAGAAAGAATACCAAGTGACTGAACATGATATTTTAGCACAGAGTTAGAATTAAGTTCTTCTTCCTTTATCTGATCATCTCTGCTACATGCAAGGAAAGACCAACAGGAATGGATTACTGTCAGGCTCCTGAAGCTTTAGGTAACTTAAAGAAATATTCCATAAACCTTTAGTCATAGCAGAGACCATCCTAGCTCCAGAGTTGTATTTAGCACATAATGAAGAAAGAGGTTTGGGGCGAGACACATAAGCAGGGAGAGTGAAGGCTGTAAATTATTAAATGCCTCAAGACTTATGCCTGTTACTAAATGACTGTAACAGTTAAACATGCTATATCTTTTTGTAAAGGGAGGTGAATTTGAAACAAAGCAATATTAAAACAGAATGCTTGCCCTCATTTCTACTGGGATAGTTAATTTTCTTCATAGTAGCCTGTATGGGGCTGTGTTTTGGATTTGAGCTGAAAACAGTGTTGATAACACAGGGATGTTTTAGTTGTTGCTACACAGTGTTTACACTAAGCTAAGGACTTTTCAGCTTCTCATGCTCTACCGACTGAGAAGGCTGGAGATACACAAGAAGTCAGGAGGGGACACAGCCGGGACAGCTGACCCCAACTGACCAAAGGGATATCCCACACCATATCACATCATGCTCAGCATATACAGCTGGGGGAAAAAGAAGGAAGGGGCAGACATTCGGAGTTATGGCGTTTGTCTTCCCAAGTAACCATTATGCGTGATGGAGCCCTGCTTTCCTGGAGATGGCTGAACACCTGCCTGCCGGTGGGAAGTAGTGAATGAATTCCTTGTTTTGCTTTGCTTGCGTGGGTGGCTTTTGCTTTACCTATTAAATGGTCTTTATCTCAATCCATGAGTTTGCTCACTTTTACCTTTCCGATTCTCTTCCCCATCCCACCGGAGGGGAGTGAGTGGCTGTGTGGTAATTAGTTGCCGGCTGGGGTTAAACCATGACAATGCTGAAATCAGTCTAAAGAACTCAGGAACTCTACTCTCTTGGTAGGTCTATACTATAATATTCTTCTTCATAAGTATCAATAAAGATACATCCTCCAAATCCTAGCTAGGATTGTTCAACATTTTGCCACAGCTTTCCTGCTACTAATAAACAAACTAACTAGATTAATGCTAGCTTGGTTAGGCTTAAAAATGCTGCAACATAATAAACACATCCACGAAGTAATCTCTTACAGAGTTTTGATACCTAACGTGCTTCTGAAGACAGAAGCTCAGAATGTAAAACTGTTTTTTCATATGATACTTTGTCAGACCAGATGGCAAAACAATTTAAAAATTTTGACTTGCTAAAGCCCTCACTTTATTTTCTCTCTTACTCTTGATTTTTTGTAAAGCTTCCACTTAAAGATTATTTGTAATAAACAGAAAAAGAAGAATCTGCTTCAAACAGCACTAAATTGGGTATGTCTCTACATAACAGAATACTAAAAAGTCAAAATCAACATTCCAACTTGAACGTATGCTGTGTATCTGTTCGTTACCAGTAAAGTGTGTCTTACCTTTATTTTGTCAATTATGTGCATAATCTTAAACATTATTTTCTCTGTGAATTGCTGCTCCTTGTAAAACCACAAAAAAAAAAAAAAAAAAAAAAAAAAAAGTCACGTTCTACTTTCTTAAGGTCATAATATAAATTGTCACTCCTGTTACTATAGAAACAGAGTGGATTTCATCATTCTAATGCATGCAGCGATAATTGTTTTTATTTCAGTCTATGGATAGGTAGTTAATGGTGCCAGCTGCAGTTAGCACAGACACAGACTATTGTCATCTAAGCACAAAGCTGCTGTCTCCTGTTCTGTCACTGTGAGCCTTCCAAACCATCATCAATTCATAGGGGAATATTCAGGCAGAAGGAAGAGCTATTCACAGGCCTTAGTTATGTGTCTGAAATAGAATTCTCTGCAGGAATTATGTTTTCTTATGAAAAACAAATAAATAAGGCACAGCACAGAGTGCTCCTTCAGATTGTCCGGTCAGGTCATTGCAGAAAAACTGGTTTCTACGTGGCAGCTCACAAAATTTGGATTGTATTAAGAAAAGGTTCAGTTGACATCTTATCCATAATGCAAGCTTTCTCTAGAAAGTACAGCTAGATAACATAAGCTTACAATTAACATAGGTCTTTATGCAACTGCATATTTTATCTTTGATATTATAAACAGATCAACAGGTATTAAGTAAATGTAAATACTCCAGTTCTGTGAGATCACAGCTATTACACATATGCTCAAATTTAGGGTCATTTAGAATATACAAGTGAATAGTAACATAAAACAAAATCATAAGTGAAAGCAATATGGGATAAGAAGACTACTATCCAAATTCCAAGGTCATCCAATCCCTACCAAAATTAGGTTGCATCAGTTTTAAAACTGATACACTCCAAAATAAGCAGTTAATGGCCCCACAGAACATTACGACAGGTAGGGATCATTGGTGGTTTTGGATGTCATCTTTCCTAACCCACAAACACACATACTGGCTAGCACTTGACAGTTTTCTTTCATGTATTATATCAGGCTTGAACTTTGTCTCAATTTAGGAAGTGTACCACACTTTTAGTTCCTCTATATTTATTTCACAGAATCACAAAGTGGTTGAGGTTGGAAGGGACCCCTGGAGGTCATCTTGTCCAACCCTCCTGCTCAAGCAGGGTCACCTAGAGCAGACCATGTCCAGACACCTTTTGAGTTATCTGGCCAACCTGTTCCGGTGCTCAGTCACCTGCACATTAAAAAACAGTGTTTACTTCTGTTCAGACAGAACCTTCTGTGTTTCAGTTTGCACCCATTGCCTCTTGTTGTGTCACTGGGCACCACGGAAAAGAACCTGGTTCCACCTTCTTTACACCCTCCCTTCAGAGATGTATGCACATTGATGAGGTGCCCCCAGAGCCTTCTCTCTTCTAGGCTAAACAGTCCCAGCTCTCTCTGCCTTTCCTCACAGGAGAGATGCTCCAGTCCCTTAACCATCTTCACGGCTGTTTGTTGGACTCTCTCCAGTAGCTTAATCTCCCTCTTGCAGTGGGCGGCCCAGAACTGGACACAGTACTCCAGGTGTGACCTCACCAGTGCTGAAGAGAGGGGAAGGATCACCTCCCTCAGCCTGCTGGTAACACCCCTCCTAATGTAGCCCAGGATACCATTAGCCCTCTTTGCCACAAGGGCACATTGCCAGCTCATTGTCAACTCATTACCAACTTGCCATACATCAGTACTCCCAGACCCTTTTTCGTAAAGCAGCTTTCCAGCCAGTCAGCCTCCAGTATGGACTGGTGCCTGAGGCTATTCCTCGCCAGGTGCAGGTCTTTGCATCGCCCTTTGCTGAACTGTGTGAGGTTCCTGCCAGCCCATTTCTCCAGCCTGTTGAGGTTGTTCTGTATGGCAGCACAAGCCCCTGGTGTATCAGCCACTCCTCCCAGTTTGGTATCACCAGCAAACTTGCTGGGGGCCTTTGACATAGTCTCCCATTGTATCCTTAGAGCCAAAATGGTGAGATATGGACTGGTGAAGTAGATTATGAGGAGAGCAGAAAATTGGCTTGACCATTGGGCTTAAAAGGCTGTGATCAGCAGTACAAAGTCCAACTGGTGGCCAGATACTAGTGGTGTCCTTCAGAGGCAAATACCAGGGCCAATACTGTTCAAAGTCTTTATTAGTGACCTACATAATAGGACAGAATGCAATTTGGACAATATAAAGCCAGGGGGAATGACTGATAGGCTGGAGGTTACAGCAACTGCTCAGAGAGACCTCAACAGGCTGAAGAAGTGGGCTTTCAAGAACATCATGAAGTTCAACAAATGCAATTACAACAGTACAGACTGTGGAATGATTGGACTGAAAGCAGCTTTGCAGGAAAGATCTCAGAGGACAGTAAGCTGAACACGAGTCAGCAGTGTGTTCTTGCAGTGACGAATGACAAAGAAAGTGATTACTTCCCTCTGTTTGCCACTTCTGAAGACCATTGCTGGAGCACTGTATCCTATTTTTGGCGACTTGGTATTGAAAGACCTGACAGACTGGAGGAAGTTCAGTGAGGACCACAAGGATGATCAGGGGACTGAAGCACATGACATACAAGGAGAAGCTGAGTACAGGATTTGTCCATGTCATGGTTTAACCCCAGCCGGCAACTAAGTACCACAGAGCCGCTCACTCACTCCCCTCTGGTGGGATGGGGAAGAGAATCGGAAAGGTAAAAGTGAGCAAACTCATGGGTTGATATAGGTAAAGCAAAAGCTGCCCACGCAAGCAAAGCAAAACAAGGAATTCATTCACTGCTTCCCACCGGCAGGCAGGTGTTCAGTCATCTCCAGGAAAGCAGGGCTCCATCACGCATAATGGTTACTTGGGAAGACAAACGCCATAACTCCGAATGTCTGCCCCTTCCTTCTTTTTCCCCCAGCTGTATATGCTGAGCATGATGTGATATGGTGTGGGATATCCCTTTGGTCAGTTGGGGTCAGCTGTCCCGGCTGTGTCCCCTCCTAGCTTCTTGTGCAGCCCCAGCCTACTCGCTGGTGGGGTGGTGTGAGAAGCAGACAAAGGCATTGACTCTGTGTAAGCACTGCTCAGCAGTAACGAAAACATCCCTGTGTTATCAACACTATTTTCAGCCCAAATCCAAAACACAGCCCCATACAGGCTACTATGAAGAAAATTAACTCTACCCCAGCCAAAACCAGCACAGTCCAGCTGTAAGAAGAGAAGGCTCAGAGGAGACTTCAACTACCCAGTGACAAGGTATGGAGAAAATGGAGCCAGACTCTTCTTGGAGGACAAGTGGCAACAGACCCAGCTTGGAACATGAAATGTTTCAGCGACATCAAAACACATTTTTTTTCAGCACAAAGGTGGTAAAACAGTACAACAGGAACATTTTTTCACTGAGAGGGTGACCCAGTACTGGAACAGGTTGCCCACAAAAGTTATGGAATCTCCATTTGTGGAGATAATCGGAAGTCTTCTGGATATGATCTAGGTGACCCTGCTTGAACAGGGGGTTGGACAAGATGACCTCCAGCAGTCCCTTCCAATCTAAACCATCCTATGATCTCTGACTGTTTGTACATCTTTGGTTTGACATCTCTACCGCAACTTCAGATTGATCCAGTATTTGCCAGAACAAATTCAACCTGAGAAAGCTTCATATGTTTAACTTTTCTAACAGAGGACACTTGAATACTAAGTCTCACCTAAGACACTGAAGTTTTGCCCAAACAAGGTCTAAGCATCACGTGAAGCAACAGCAAAACCAAATCTACTGTAATCTGTGCTGACAATATGAGAGAATGTTGTTTTTCATAATAACTTTCTGTTAATTCTCTAAACTGGCTCTTCTCAGGATTATTTGAAGAACAGGAAATCACATGTGAATGGATATTACACAGGTGTTGGCATTGTACTAATTTACTTTTACTTCAGATGTGTTCTACAATTTGCTGAGCTGAGCAACATGAGTGCTCTTTCTTAGCGTACATTTAATAAGGAATAACTATCCTAACTGTTACTTATATTAAAAGCATTGTTATCACTTTTACTAAGATTTGGCTTGAACCATGAAAGATTTATTCCCAATCAGTTATTCTCAGTTCACGTTAATTTGGTTATAATTAATGGAAGTTATGGGGAACATTATCTCCTTGTAAGAGATGCAGCTAATGTGTAGTTTAAATATTAATGAGCTTATTCTTCATAAGGATAACTGCAATGTTTAATGTAGATTAGCCAAGCAGACAGTTGTTTTTCTTAAAATTAAGATGCCTCAAATCAATAGGTTTACAGGTTAACTATAAAGCACTATTTTCTGTACTTAGTCTTCCTTGCTCAACACCATGAAGTACTTAAATTGTACACAGGATCGTATTTCCCTCTGACATATGTCTGTGCAATTTGGTTCCAAAAAATCTCTCAGAAACCAAGAATACTGTATGAAAAGCAATTGGCTTTTCTTGTCAATTTGCCCAATTTAGAACTGACAAAAATGCTGTAATGAATTAGAGCAGTGTTTCATCAAAAATAGACATTTATGCAAAGTACTATGAAAACTGAATTATGACTAGAATTATACTTGGAAACGTCTGTTTAGGGGTCCCATCTGTGAACACAGCAAATTATAACAGACAAAATGTTGATGGTGGTATAATTCGTGAATACCAATAATGACATTAGCCGTTGCTGGACAGATAATCATAGTCACCGAGCCACATAACTCCTGTATGGTTCTTTCATTAATCATTTCTCCTCAGATGCTAAGAATTGTAACGTACAGATTCTTAGTCATGAGGTTTTATGTAGCATATCCCTGCATGTCTCTGACTACTGAGGTTTTCCCGATTCCTCACTCTGTTATTCATACATATGTACATACGTACCCCACTTATTTTGTATTTAGGTCACATCAGCTATGCACACACAGCAGCACCAAACAGGTCACCATATGTCCAAAAATTCCACGTTTGTTATGCATGTACATTCTGAAATGTATTTGATTTACTACAATGAGCATATACATTTGTTCAGAAATACAGTAATCACAATTATACTTTTAACAATATATCAGCAACACAGTAAACACAGTCTTTTGGGGAAACATTAGGCTTACTGCATGTGTGCTCCGTAGTGCATACACACGTACAACTTCCTAGTAAATCTCAGGCAAATATGATAGCCCTATATTTTCTGAACCTTTTTTTGGCAGACAGCCAGACTGGAAAGATTCTGCTGCAGCCCTATAAGCTATATTTGGTAATAACTCACTTCCCAGCACGTATATATAAAACTATGTGAGAGGAAAAACAAGGTTCTAATTCTCATCCATTTCAGAGGAACCCAGTGGAAAGAAAACCAACAGTGTTCTCTGCAAATATGGCTTGCTGCATAAAGTTGGAAATGACTGTGACTATGATTCCTGTTCTTCGGGCCCTGGCACATTTTCGCACAACCTGGCTCATTTGCTGAGGCCAGGCATTGAGCTGTGACTTGGAACAGAAACAAAGTATGATCAGTGAAGCCGTGCTGGCTATTTTTTTTTTTTAAACAAGTGTCTGCTTTGAGCAAGTATAGCTAAAATAAATGGACCATAATAGGAAGAGAGTAATTTAGGCATATTTCAGCAGTCAGCTTGACTCCTGTAATACTTTGTTATGGATAGGTGTTAAATACTTCACCTTCTTTAATAATTCTACAGCATATCACAATATACTGTTTTCTAAGCTGAACTTAATCAGAATGCACTGTGTGGCAAAAAGACATGAAAACTAGGTAAAAACAGATAACATACAGTGATATAAAGCTCAGCAATACAATTAGAATTTGGACAGCAATAGTCCATCAAAAGCGGCATTCTTCTCACATTCCAGGTATGGAGTAGTGAGATCAGTACCTTGTGTTTCCCTAGGACTCTGGCTACACCGGTAACCAGGCATGCACATATAATTTACAGCTATCAATATAAGAACAGCAGGAAAAGTTTCCTTCCTCCAAAAAGGAGCAAAACTGAAGCATGTAAAAAACACCTGTAACATTTCAAGACAAGTAATCTATGCAATTACAGGGTTTTTTTTTATGAACTATACAATCATACAAGGCTGAATGAACTCAAAGACAAACCTCTTGGAATAAATTCACTGCAAAATACTTCTATAGCTCATTTTTTAACTACTTACATGGGGCTGCATCTCTTATTTATTTCAGGGAAAGTAGGTGAGAGAATCTTTGTCTTTGTTAGGGTTAATTAAATATGCAACTTCAGAGAGATTGTCCTGACATATATCGTTGGTTCCCTCCTGCTACATGGAACATGCCTGAAAGGTGGGGAGAACTCTGTTACACTCTACTATCTTTTACACTCGTACCAGCACAGAGCAGTGATTTAAGGTCCTGACTGGGAAAGAAAAAAAAAAAAAACCCATTAAAAAATCATTATTATTCAGTCAAACAACTATTCACCAAGTTTAAGGTATTTACACACAGGTTACTTAATGAATAGTGACTACTTGAATTCTTTCTTGAACCTTCTTGGGACTCCAGAGTAAGCCTTCACAGAACAATGCAGACAATACTGGGAAAGATCCAATTCTTTGTGAAATCCAGACAGATTTTGCATACATGAGAAAAAATCAGCTTGCTTTTTTACAGGTGCCTTTTGTAGGCAGCCGTTAATTTTCTTGATAGCTTTTGTGCTTTCATTGTATTCCACTATACTTGGCATGGTAGGGAACACAACACCACAAACAGCCTCACATGTATCAAATTCATCTGGCCATCCGGAAAAAACTGCTAGCCTTTTATTTAGGATCTGCTACAACAGCACTGCTCCTGCCCTTACGTCTCTGACAGCTTCTTTCAAGCTGTGATCTTTCTTCACTCATCCTCCTACCGATGTTAGCAATAGATGAGCTTTGGTTACCACCATATTTATGCTTTAACCCTAAGCATGCAAGAGCAATTGCCTGTGACTTCAGTAGAGTTACTGCATTAATCTGCCAATAACTGGAAACTGATCCAGAAAATTGCACTTACAGGAATAGTGTGATTGATTTTCATGGGCCCATGGCATAAATAAAAATTTTGCAAATATATCTAAGGATTTTTAGGGGGGTATAGAACAACAAGGAATTAACCATTTATTTCACTAAGCATGATAATGCGCAGAATTACCAGGTTGTTTCAAGTTTATATTGTTTAAATCAATCCAGTTCCTCAGAGCAGTACCCTTTGTATTCTACCTGAAATGAATTTCTAAAAACCAGCAATCTATACAGACACATATTTTCAGCAAGATCCATCAAAAATATTTATTCCTCTTTTCAAGTCTTCTGCAATTTTAGTCATTAATACGCCTAGTGAATAAACATTAAAAACTATCATACATAGTAAAATATAACAAGGAATGTTACAAACATTCAAGTAGAAAGATAGATGCTGAGTGTTTGGATCTTTTTCCATTAAGATGGCAAAAACTGATTAAGACAGCAAGTATACCTGTTTATATAATCACTCTACACTCCAAAATGGAAATGGACATTTTTCCACACCATAAATGTAAACACATCAAAATGATATTTTACATCTCTATACTCATGTTCACAAGGTCAAACATGATTTTTGTTTGTCCACAGCTGCCTCAGTTATTGTCAGTATTTTCAGAATTCTACTGACAAATCATCTACATGGTATGAAAAGTAAAACTTGGGAATCACTAAAGGCAGAATCTGTTAAACACTGAGTACACATTTGTTGCAGAAGATGTAGAATTTCAGCCTCAAGTAATTTATTTTTTTTTTTTTTTTTACAATAAAACTTGATCAGGATTACAGCATTCCTGCATGAGGCACTTTTGTACAGTTCCTATCCCAAATTTCTGTCCCCTGTGCATTGTAAAGCTCAGTGAGACATGTTGCCACTAGTACAGACAACACGCAGAAGTCTTACCAGATAATGAAATGAGGATGCCTGATGTACTGAAGTTGACAGTCTATCAGCTTAACTGAGCATGCAACATTACCTGCAACAATCCTAATGGAGAGTGTGCAGAGAAACCTTGTGCTCACAGAATTAGTGAATGGTTGAGGTTGGAAGGGACCTCTGGAGGTCATCTTGCCCAACCCTTCTGCTCAAGCAGGGTCACCTATAGCTGGTTGCCCAGGACCATGTCCAGACAGCTTTTGAGCATCTTCATGGATGGAGGCTCCACCTCCAGCCACCTTGTGCCAGTGCTCAGTCGGGGGCGGGGGGTGGGGTGGTGGTGGTGTAGAAAAAAAAGAGTGTTTCCCTATGTTCAGACAGAACCTTCTGTGTTTCAGTTTGCACCCATTGCCTCTTGTTGTGTCACGGGGCACCACGGAAAAGAACCTGGTTCCACCTTCTTTACACCCTCCCTTCAGAGATGCATGCACATTGATGAGGTGCCCCCAGAGCCTTCTCTCTTCTAGGCTAAACAGTCTCTCTGCCTTTCCTCATAGGAGAGATGCTCCAGTCCCTTAACCACCTTCGAGGCTGTTTGTTGGACTCTCTCCAGTAGCTTAAACTCTCTCTTGTAGTGGGCAGCCCAGAATTAGACACAGTATGCCAGGTCAAGTATAGTATAGTATACTCAATGCTGAGTATAGGCACTTAGTAATCATTAATTTCTCAACACACACTTCAATGGGAGATAAATAGTCTACACATCCTTCACTCACTTCTATTCTATAAGTAAATTCCTAGAACTTGCAGTACACTTAATAGAACTTTTTAGACGCTAATATGGAATACTTCCAAGCCACTCTCCCTTAGGATGCATGTACAGCTATTAGAGAGGGGTTTGAGAGACAGGATATTTTTTATTAACAATATTTTAATGTAGGCTGCCTTGTTCAGCAAAGTAAAATTGGTCTGGGAAGAAACCTTTCCCCATCAGCTCTTAAAATGATTCAGGTAATATTCTCTCTGATCAAAAGACTAGCCAATTTCCTCCTGACCACATCCTTCTCTGCTCTGACAGTGAATGGAATGAAATACAAGCCTGCAGGCACATGCTAGAGTAAAAATATTTTTAGATTTTTAATCCCCTGGCTGGATACAGCCATATTAAATATAGATTACCTTTTATGACTACAGATAAAACTGAATGAAAGAAGGAAGAATGTCACTGAATAAGAAAGAAGTGTGGCAATGAAGGTATATCATGTACTGTAGATAATATAGTAGAGAAAGCTAATGCACATGTTCATCATATGACGCAGAACAATGAAGATAGTATTTCTGGTGTACATAATTTAATATTAATCATTTATAAATATATTCTTACTCTAATTCCTCAACTGAACCATCCTTGAATTTACAGGGCCTTGTTTGTAAAAGTCATCTATACAAAATGAGATTCAAGCCCTGCAACCTCCATTTATATAGCCATGTCTTAGGATATAGAGAATATGTAACAATTTTCCATTTAAAAAATTTTTAAAACTCAATGATATTTGTACTAAATTGCAAAAATTCAGTTCCCTTGGCTAGCCTTGCAAAATGAAACAGTGCTATTTTGATAAAGGAGTCAAAATACAGCTTATTATTATAAATAGTGTGACAAGCTGATCTTTCAATTAGGTTTTCACTGTACTAGTATAGTCAACAAGTTAGAGTCTTCTGTTACAATTTTAAATATATTTATTTGGCTTTGCATTGAGGCTTCAGGATACCTTCCTTTCTTATGGATATAATTTATATTTTCTAGAAGTGCATTTACCTTTAATATGGAGCTACAGATCAAGCAAACAATTCAATCTTCACCGTGAAGTAGCTGGTTAGTCATATGTCATAAGTTAAGTGAGATGAAACTGTTCAGCTTTAGTGAATAAGTGATTGCTGGGTAGGACTATTGTGAAAATTGTTTGACTACACACTGAACAGTTTAGCAGTAGACAGGGAGAAAAAAAACCCATTAAATCCTATGTTTTAAAAGATTACCCCCCATTTATTCCATTTATTCCAAGATTCACATAGCCAAACATTTCTGTCTGGAGCAGACTGCATATAGGACGGACTGAGGAAAATGAAAGTGTTCTAAACAATGGCTCACAACATTCATGTTACTTTCAACAGAATTAGCAAGCCTTTCCTGTGAAGATGCTTCTTTGACTAGTCCAGAATCCAAATTTACTGAGCTAATCTGGAAGCTTCCTTTCATTTATAAAGCTAAATCCTTTTTTGGTATATCTTAATGACATATATTAAACCCCAAGGGCAGAGACAAAGGAGGGAAAAAAAAAAATCAACTCCCCAGCCTTTGCGCACATTTTTCTGATCTGGTATACATAAATCAGTCATCTGTTACAGAAAAAAAAAAAAAAAAAGGAACTATCGCTTTTACTTCCAACACACCAGTAATAACAAGGTGACTAACTAGACAGCCAGTGGGACAGTAATAGTACTGCATTTTTTTAAAAAAAAGCATTATTTGATTTTTTTCAAAAGAAACTTATTTTGTGGGGTTTTTTTTACAGAAATAGCTCTTTTCCCAAAATGGCATGGCAGACATCTGAAACACAGATCAACTGGGAGACTGGAAAAGTTCTTAGTGGACACAGCTCTGGCTAGAGTTTTCTACAGAATAAACACTACCACTTAGTGACTGAATTTAAGGGCTCTGCTCCAAAAATAACGCAGAACTCCAGCTTTGCCTATTGCATAGAAGCAAAAACTATTCAAGTTCAACATCCTTCTGCTGATGAAAAAGGGCTATTTGGGTTGAAACTCCATATTAAAGTGTAATGTTCATTTTTTAAAGTAAGAATCATTAAATAGTACTGAAGCATCTATTACTGAAGTCACTAGCACCACAGTGTTTAAAACACTTTTAATTCATAGTTCTATTTCTGCATACTTCTTTTTCCCTGTTTGAAATTTTGAAATTGTTCACAGCTGAATGAGGAAACTGAAGCCAGCCTTTAAATAATTGTCTATGTAGATGAGAGATGGCTAAATTTTGAAGATCCAAGGAGTTAGGAAGAGCACAGTAAGCCCATTTGCTTACAGAGGGTCAGATTAGCCTGTGTTTGATCAAGTGTTATACACTCTCCTAAAAACCCCTTTAAACTTGTGGAAACTTTCAATGCATTACAGTATCTAGAATACAGAGCATAATCTTTCACCTCTTATATTGAGCTGCCTTTGCAGAATTCCTCTCTCAAAATGTCTTCTGTTAAAACTTCATATTAGCTACAACAGCACGTTGGAAGAATCCTCCTCGCTTGACCACTCTTCCTAAGGAACAGGTCTCAGCATAGTAAAATTATTTCTGTTTCCAATGGTCCCTGCCCAACTCTGAGCTCTTGATTCATCTCCCAAATACTGTTATTTTACCCCTTCTCCTACTGTTAGGTCATCTTCTACCAATGTCTGAAGGGAGATTAATTTGAAAACCTTGCCAGTTATGAGAGACATAATCGTGTTCATATTCAACACTGGTATAAACCAGCTGGCGTCAGTAGACAGGCACTGGCTCATTCCAGAGCTCAATTTGATACTTTGTGTTTACATTAATTGTTTCACCATTTGAAACAAATGTTTATTTAAAGCTGATTGAGGTAAGAGCTGACACAGTGTGCCATTTATATCATCAGTGCCTTTGCCACTCCATCTCAGCAGGTTTTACTTTGAAAAAGCAAAAATAGCTTCATCAGACACAGAAAGAAAATCTTAAAGCTCTGGTTAATCAGCAGCAGTCTGTGAAGAAAACAGCAAAGTAATGAAATCTCCACTTCTGAATAATTTTACTTGGAAAGCAGTGAGATTCCAGCATAAATTAATTCTGAGCATCCAGCTCAGTTTTCAGCTAGAACAAATCAATCAAGTACTGAAGCTAAATTCACAGGTCTTCATGGTACACTCTTTAGGGTAAGATGCAGAAAGATTAAAAAAAATATTTTTTAAGGCACTAAATTGATTTTTTTCCTACACAGGAGATTCATTACTTGTACAATAGAATTCAGTTACTGACATAGGGACTTTTAATAACCTTATGTTGTCAATATTCCAAATACAAGCAATCGACATATTGGAAGGCATAGAGAGATACTCAGTGTCTAAATACATTTAGACATTATTTGCCTTTTTTTCCCCCTCTCAATCTAGCAAACATAGCTGTCAGAACCTGCAGCACCAGAGTATTTCTGAGATTACATATCTACTTTACCGATAACCAGACTGCAAATATGAAAAAAAAAATTCAAATCTATTAAAAAAGAATCTTAACTAGATTACTGTGGCCATTTATGCTAACAATAAATTTAGTATTATTTAACAAGATGGACAATTAACACAGTGAAGCAATGCTATATGGTCATCAGTGCACTGCAGACAAGTTTACCATTACCCACTTTTACATGGTTTCTAGAGTAACTACAGATTTTTTTTTTAAATTGTTTTTTTAGTATTCTCCCCCTTCCTCCCTCAAATCTCACAAGAATGAACCAGTTTCTAAAACCTATGTACTACAGTAAAGCAAGGTTTCCCAAACTCTCCATTAACCAAATGCCAAAGAGTTATTCACAAGCACCTTGGATCAGGAATGTTACTTGCCTGGGAAATTTCCGAGATTGACAGCTACATTAACATCAGCAATCCTATGAAAATTACAGGTAAAACCAACCACATAAAATCATGGCACTTTCAACTTGCAAACCAGGCTACATGTGAATGCTAAAACTTTTGATACATGCACACACGTTATTAGGAACTACAAAAGTACTGAGTTTATTTAAAAAGGGCCTAGGATATCAGGAATTTTGAATTATGGTAAGAACATTGATATGTGAGATGTAAAGCTATCCTGTATGGTGAAAACACTCTGAGTATCAGTATTTAGCAGGAGTATTCTACAAGGCTTTCTACTGCATATTTTCCAAGTTTAGCATAGATATACAGTATTTAAAGTACATGCTTGTACTTCTGAAGAACACTCAGATTTACTGGTTTTTAACTAGTAGAGACTAATTTTATTTAGAAAGGATTAAATGTGTATTTAATAAAAAACTAAATTGGCTTTGGAATACAGTTTTTGTTTTGTTTTTGTAGTATTTTATAAGCTTTAAGTATTTTTGTAAATACAAAATACTTCTCTTAAATGTCAACACATTTAAAATGTGTTATTAATGCAAAATATTTACAGACATATCTGTCTCACTTCACAAACTAAGAACTTTTTAAATGCAAACACATAACTACAAAGTAGCTATTGACAATTCTGAAAGATGAAGAAGAGACAGAGGAGTAAGTAGAGAGAAACACAGAAAAAATAGGTGAGGAAGCAAACATCTGTCTAAAGGTGACATACAGACACCTGATGATTTTGAAAGCATACGTAGATGCAGAAGAAACTGTATAATTTTTAACAGATTTTGACCATGTACAAAAGTAGGGAGGAAAATGTCACAGTTAAATATATGAAGTATTATTTTGTCTACAATGTGTGGTGAGGTGGGTAGAGGTGTTATTCGATGCAGGAAAGGGATTTAATTTTTGCAAAGAACTTCTAATATGTATTCATATATGTCTGATATGAACTATTACCTGTCCACAAAGAAGCCAAATGTGAACTAAGAAAGCTTATGGAATTTATATTCCAGCAAAACTTCTGAGCTTTTGGGGAACGACATCAGCCCTGGAGGCTTCTGCTGCTGAGTTCCTAGGTGCCATTTTCATTATCACAGACAAATGAAAACACTCCTGGAGAAAACACAGGCCCCAAGGGAATTACAAAACACAAGCGTCTAAGGTGGTGGGATGTGAACAGCCTGGCAAACAGGGGAAGCCAGCAGCACCATTTACTGTGTGAATATATTATGTCAAAACAAAAGGCTCATTGGTGCAATCTCACTGAAAAGGAATTGGTATTACACAGTCTCTTCCAGTGAAATACTATTAAAAAGCAAAAACATGACCAAAAATTTCAATTTTGCAGGAATAGGTCTTGTGTGAACTGGTATTCGTACAAAGTTCCTAAAGGAGCACCATTTAAAAAATTCAATCTTTTCAGAAGGATTACTAATTGTATTGGGTTTGCGTGGCAAGGTTTTGGTAGCCAGGGGGCCACAGAGGTGGCTTCTGTGAGAAGCTCCTAGAAGCCTCCCCCATGTCCGATAGAGCCCATGCCAGCCGGCTCCAAGATGGACCCGCCACTGGCCAAGGCCAAGTCAATCAGCGATGGTGGTAGCGCCTCTGTGATAACATGTTTAAGAAGGGGGAACAAAATAAACTGCACAGTTGCAGCTGGAGAGAGGAGTGAGAATATGTGAGAGGAACAACTCTTGCAGACACCAAGGTCAAGGAAGAAGGAGGGGGAGGAAGTGCTCCGGGTGCCGGAGCAGAAATTCCCCTGCAGCCTGTGGTGAAGGCCATGGTGAGGCAGGCTGTCCCTCTGCAGCCCATGGAGGTCCATGGTGGAGCAGATATCCACCTGCAGCCCATGGAGGACCCCATGCCAGAGCAGGTGGATGCCCAAAGGAGGCTGTGATGCCTTCGGAAGGCTGCGCTGGAGCGGGGTCCTGGCAGGACTTTGCAGACCCATGGAGAGAGGAGCCCACACCGAAGCAGGTTTGCTGGCAGGACTTGTGACCCCGCGGGGGACCCACACTGGAGCAGTCTGTTCCTGGACTGCACCCTGTGGGAGGGACCCATGTTGGAGAAGTTCGTGGAGGACTGTCTCCTGTGGAAGGGACCCCACGCTGGAGCAGGGGAAGAGTGTGAGGAGTCCTCTCCTGAGGAGGAAGGAGCGGCAGAGACAACGTGGGATGAACTGACCGCAACCCCCATTCCCTGTCCCCCTGTGCCGCTCGGGGGGAGGAGGTAGAGAATAATCGTGAGTAAAGTTAAGCCCGGGAAGAAGGGAGGGGTGGGGGGAAGGTGTTTTTAAGACTTGGTTTTATTTCTCATTACCCTACTCTGATTTGATTGTTAATAAATTAAGCTACTTTCCCCAAGTCGAGTCTGTTTTGCCCATCACAGTAACTGCTGAGTGATCCCTCCCTGTCCTTATCTTGACCCATGAACCTTGCATTATATTTTCTCTCCCCTGTCCAGCTGAGGAGGGGGAGTGATAGAGCAGCTTTGGTGGGCACCTGGCATCCAGCCAGGGTCAACCCACCACACTAATGAACAAAAGTATATGGCTCAAACTGACTTAATCCTTTTAAACCACATAAAAAAAGAGAATACTCAAAGTATTTTCAATGAAACTATTCTTGGAGCTTTTAAGCCAGGTACAAGTCTTGTACCAGACAGGCATTGTTAATCAGCTAACACATGTTACTCAGCATAGTTTCAAAAAAATTAGTTTCCTTTCTTCATGATCGTTGCTGCCTTCAAATGCCATGTACTGAAAGTGAAATCAAGCCAGCCACTGAGTAAAATGGCCTATTCTTTAACCACCTTTAGCTAATAACTCTTTTCACAACAGATACATGACAGAATTACTTTCAGATCACAGTGCAAAAAAAGTATTTGGTTTAAATCAGGATTTTCCATTTGCACAGCATTAGATATTTTCTGTGAGAAAATTTCATGGGCATATATATTTACATCTTCTGCAAATGAATGTTTGCATGTGCACTTCAGTAGCATGTATTCAGTTTGTTGTGAGAAAGTTTTGAGAGTATCATAACTATACAGACAACAAAGCTGAAGACAAGAGCACACAAAGTCTTTATGGAAGTAATATAGGTAATATAGGAAGTAATGTAGTAACCTGCATGAATAATCCTATATTTACACAGTTCTTGCATCTCCTCTGAACAATTTTACTAAACAACCTTTGATCCTCCCTTCTAAGCCATCTGAGAAATATTGGTCTAACCCAGTATAGTCATTCTTACCTTCTTACATAATTGACAGGCAAGGAGTAACAACAAGTTTAATTCCTATATGTAGTTAAAATTTAGAACATATTTTTTAGTGTGAATTACTGAGGCTAACCCACTACAGTAACCTGGCTCTCTAAACAGAAAAAGGAGTGGAAATAGTACGGCAACACTTGATAATATGAGTGCTCACTGTAGCGTGAGTTTGCTCAAAAAAGCTATCATTTTTGTAACGACAAAGATTTTTAATACAATGTAGAAAATGGCATTCTTTGTTTCAAAACTGATATTTCTACCATAATATCTCCATAGATCACCTTTCTACTAAGAGTAGAATCGCTTAAGTTCCAAAATGAACAGCCAGTATAGGGGTCTGGATTGGCTCCAAAGCCAAAGAAACCTGAAGTCAACTGGAAAGCCCGGAAGTATGGATTATTTTCTACTGTGTTTTACTCATTGCTGCAGTTATTCCCTTTACAGGAGAATGACAGCTACCTGAAGTTCTATTCTTCTCTTGACAAGCATGGTATTTTGCGGTTTTGGGGGCTCTTGGGGGGGTGGGAGGGGGTGATTTGTTTTTGTTGGGGTTTTTGTGTGTTTTGTTTTAACTTCAAGATACAAAGATTCAGAAGTTGTGGAGCCCCTTTGCCAGCACTGCTGAAGTTGTGAGCCAGCTCTTAAGAGTTCTGTTGCTGTACTCTGATAGCACCACACCTTCCAACAGCACAAATCAGAGCAGGGACTACCCACATGGAAGTGAAAGTCCCCTACATGAATTTATTCCGACCTCTGGAAAATCCAGCAAAACAATGGCCTCACCATACAACATATGATGAGCACAGTCCACGTGCAAACTTATATGGGGCGTCAAAAAAGGGTCTGCAATGCACATTTAAACTGTCAGAGTTATGATCTTTTATCTTTTCCTCATTTGGAGGCAGCTCAGATTTCTGAAAGATGCCTTCTGCTTCTCATAGTCAGCTTTGCCCTTCTTTTTAGGCATGGCAACTTCCTTGTGGGTTTTCTCCAGTAATTTTTTACAACTGATAGGTATTCACTGTCATAATCCTCAATGATTTTTTTCATAGAGAAGACTGAAGTATTTCCTCAAAAGTATATATTATTAATCTAACATTTGTAACTATGAGTAGCTTTACTCAAGGCAATGAGACCAGTCATGGAGTAAGGTGGTATTTCTCATAACGAAAGAAAATAAAAAACAAAATACAGTATACAAAAGTCATTGTGTTGAATCTCTTTCTGTTTTGGAAACTAAATTGAAGGTTTGGTAGGAGCTTCTTACAAAGGTTGCAATCTAATACAAAGACAGACATGCTTTTGCTACTGCATTCCAGAACTTCATCAGAACATTAAAATCTTAATAGTCTAGTCATCTGGTTTTGAAAGTACGATATTCTACAGCAAAGCTCCAGAACACTGGAATGATTATTTTATTTCACGTTTCTCAGAACTCTAACTAAACAGGATCTAGGATGTGAGCAATTTTAGCAAACCTACACTAAAAAAACTCACCCCCCCACCAATCTTCTGTTGTTTTATACCACATGCAATCTTTGTACAAAGTTCATAAAAAGCTCAACTATAAATTTTGAAAAGGAGTCTACATCAGCCACACTTCTCATACTGAATTTATCATTCCAACCACTCATACTTCATGGAAGTATAATGAAGAGAAAGCAGCTAAAGTGCTATTTCAGATCTACCATAAAACTTCAGGCCTTCACAAGCTTAGGGTGGCAGGGAGGGGAAGGAGGTAGAAAAAAATTTATCCCCAATAATAGCTTGTACTATCTCAAGTACCCAGTCACAGAAAATGAGGATCAGATAAATAGAAAGTAAGAGGAAGAAATAAAAATTACATCCTAGGTTAGAAGTAGGCTGTTATGAGTGAGCTAAATGTAGCTCTAGGATCACTCCACATAAGCTAATCAGAATTTAGATCTTTTTGTAATTTTATTCCATCACTGCACATATTTTTCTTAAAGAAAATGTGTCCTTAAATCCATGAATATACCATGCTACTCATTCCATTCCTTTGGGTACTTGACCAGTCTTCCAGAGCCCAATGAAATTTAAAAGGCATTAAAAGGATAGAACAAATTCCAGACCAATTAAAGAGCTGATAATGCATAAGGTGACTGCGGAAAAACAACCTTCTTGTGACCAGTACTAGCTAGAAAATTTCTCCATTATCCTGCTGTATTTCAAGGCAAATGCCGAAACCTTTAAAATCCCCAACAAGTTTTTAGCAGTTGAACATCTGGAATTCTGAGAAACTTTTCTGGAGACAAAAAGTATTTTTTTTTTAGTAAGAAAACTGTCATTTATTCAAGCTGTAGCTTGCATAGTCCCTAGAACCTGCAGCATTTTTGCAAAGTGGGATTTTTATCTGAAGAGGGACTTATTGTACTTTATCTTCAGACTACAATTGAATCATTTCTGCTAAAGGACCTGTGACAAGGGAGTCGGTCAGTTTCTGTGGTAAGGAATAGTTCACCCTAGAGATCAGTAACAATACCAAAAACAATTCTAATATATATAATGCCAACCCCTAAAAAAGCACCCTGACAAAGGAATATAAGCTGTTCCTTGCTCATCAGGACCATATTTTCAGCTAGGTGAGAAAGGAAATGAAGCTAGAAAGGTTTAAGTCTTCTAAAAATATTGTCCTTAGAACTAGTATTAGAAAATGCTCTCTCTTTAATATAAGTTGCCATTTCATACTGAAAACCATATAATTTCACATTCTGATCAATTAAGGGACTTCCCACTGCATAGCAATCTCTGCATCTCAAACGATTCATCTGCTCAACACTTAACCAAATTACTGAACTAATCCTCATATGCTTTACAACAGCTTGAAACAAAGACTTTCCTAAAATTCTGTGTGCAATGCCTCTAGAATTGGCAACCTTTACTCCAGTCTCTTGTGTACTCTGAGTGATTTTTGCTAACTTGTGGTGGTGGAAAAATAATCTGAGTTTCATCCATCCTTTACTGTAAGAAAAGAATAACGTGCACAATCCTTTGCTGTGACCTATGCTCTCAGATACTTTATTCAGAGTTAGAGATGGTTTAAATTCCTTAAGATATTTTAGAATCTATTTCAGCAAATTACTGAGTACATGTTACAAGACCCCCTTCATTTGCGGTTTTTTTCAGTACCTGCACAAAGAACATCATCATCTCCCTGCTGTTGGCCTAGGTGTGCCATAGAGAACAGAAGAACCATAAAACATGTAAGTCGTCTGTGTATCATCTAGATAGAGACAAAACATGCAAATACCAAATACTAGATGAGCTATATCCTTTACTGTAGGAAAAAGGAATTTCTAGGAGTGCTTCCTGACCTTCCAGTTACTGACACAAACCTGGACACTGACCACAGAAAACTAAAGGAGCCATATTTTTTCCAGGGAATGTCAGAGCATCACATCCCAGCCAACCTTTCTGCACTGCTTCTGGAAGACAAGACAGAAGGCAGGCATTTTGATGTTATAAAAATAAATGAATAAATAAATAAATAGCTTTCCACAAAGAGACTTGTCCTATGTTCTACTAAGACTACCTTCATTATCTTATACTGGTGAAGCAGCCCCAGCAGGGGAAGAGTTGAGTTTTGATAATGGATCTTTTGGTTTTACAAAAGCCAAGCATAGGAACTTAAACACAATCACACTTGTGTCTTCACACACCTTTCTAACAGTTTCAACTAAAAAGGAAATAATGAATTCACTTGGGACCAAATCTGAAATTATCACATCAAAGAAACTGATCTGAGAGTTAGCAGTACCTTAAACAGTTGTATGTTCTGGAAAGATAACTGGAATGACTATCAATAAATAAGCACCTTCTTGAGACTTACTTCTGAGAAAGACACCAATTGGAAACTCACCAATAAATGAATAGCATTGGAAAGACAGAACACACAGCACATAAATCTGAGAAGTATGACGGTTCTGCAACATTAGAACAAGTCATATTTGTAAGCTTTCTGCTTGTCTCAATATTGACATTCTTCTGCTGTAACTGTTTCTAAAACGCATAAACCTAGAAGTTGACCATGTATTAACTGAAAGCTTAATGGTGTAAAACAGAGTGCAGTTTCCTCATTTCTCATCGCTCCCCAAAGGATGATGATTCTTCTTTCCTCTTGCTTCAGAAGCCGAAAGCTCTCTGTTCATTTGTTATGATTTCCCAGGAGATCAAGTGAGACAGAAATTACACTGTCATGACCGCAGCTCTCAATGTTTTCTTTGTAACCACACCATCTCAGATTTCAGATTTGTTTTTTAATGCTTGCTAGTGACCCACATCAATGCAGTTCAAAGAAAACATAATTATATAAAAGTCACTGCAGAGTCGAAATTAAAGATCTCCTAATTGATCTGAATGACAGGTCTATCTATAGTAGAAGGCTTGAATTGCAAGTCTTGGTTCTCCTTAAACTAATGGTAGACTCCTCCATGGTCTCAGTTTCACTCTTTATTGCTTAAATTAGAAGATCAAAACACACTAGTTAGCAAAGATGGTTTGGACCACATTCATCTCTGAAATTACTCCCCTAACTCGATAAATAAAGAGTAAACATTTCTGCTTAAAAAAAAAAAAATCACAGTAATTCTAGTCTTTTATTATGAGAAGTGCTAGCTGTTATTATACAGACAGGCAGTAAATTCAGAATTAGAAGAATAAAGGTTAAGCAACAGCAAGAAATTTAGAATTTAAAACGCTGTCTTGCTAGCTGCTGGCTGCACAGATGCCACAAACCAAAAAGTATGACTGGCTTAAACTAGTACATCATGGTCACTAGCCTTTAATTTCCACGGTTTGGGAAAACTTTTAAACTTGTCTCTATGTGACAACACTCAACATAATTGCAAAGATGGTGACAATTATCATGAGCACAGGAAAGCAGAGCAGTAAAACTACTTTTGCATACTAAAGTAAAATTTTACAAAGTAGTGCAAAAATGTTTTCCTCAGCAGTAGTTAATCACAGGTCAGTCTGTTTCTAAGGTAGATTTTGGTGCCTTGAGTGCAACACAGGCACTAGAGTTGCTACTCAAACTCCATTTAATTTTGTTGTAAAAATGATTTTAAAAGCTGGAACTACTCAATGTCATAACCTAAGCAGAACTTTGGCCCTTCTACTTTAATCATTACTGGACCACATATCGCAAGAAGAAAGATGTCATCATATCACAGCTGTTACTAGAACAGCTAGCAAAATCCTGTGAATGAGCAAGGTTGGCAAACTGTAGCAGCCGGACCTGTAATACTGCCGCAGCAAACAAGAACATAATAAACTTCTTGCTGAAAGAAATACTTGGCATCTTTGAAAGATCTAAAGTAAGAATTCTATTCCAGCTGAACAGACCAGCTCAGCAAGAAAGTGTAGCTCTACCAAGGTTACCCATGCCACTTGGTTGATTTCTGATATCCTCTAGGATTTAAAGAGCATTATATCTACATAAACCAATGAGTGTCGTACCAAAATGTCTCATCTACCTGAGTTACTTCAAGTTAGGGATGTGTTAGCTGAAGGAGAATGCCACGCTAATGCAGCTCAACAGCTGTCAACATCCAAGCTAGTCGGAACAGACCTAGCCCTTTTACCCAAGGAAAGCACCTGCTTATGCCCAGTTGAACAGAACAGAAATGTGTAATCCCTCAAGTGACATGGAAATGCACCCTCAAAGTGAGCTAAATTCGGGCTTCTGCATTCCTGCTCTCTCTCTTTTGTAAGAGATGTTTATTTCAGTCCCTTCCCTTCCACGACCACAGGTATGTACAGTTAACTAATTTCGGAGTGGAAAACTAAACCTTCACCAAACAAGGCCAGTTTTCTGAAAAGCACAATCGCGGTACTGCATATGCACCAGTGTCAGACCAGCAGCAGGTTGGGAACTTCTGATCACAGACGGCTGGGTTTTGCCTTCAGCTTCCTAGGAAGAACAGCCTGAGTTCTTACCGGTTTGTGTATTTTATAGTCCACTTTTGTACTTCAGTAAACCAAAACCCATTTCTGTGTAGTGCTCTCCATGGTTTTAAAAATGCATTATTGAATCCCGTAGATTCTCTGGTAGGATCACTAAGTCTTTTTAATAGGTCATGTTTAGTACGTGTGAAAGTATATGTTCCTGATTTGCTAAGTGGACAGATTAGGCAAAGTGTTACAATAAAACCTAACTAAGCTTTCTCTGGCTAGTGAATGCTTAGAACAGTCTATGAAAAAAATCATACCTCATCAAAACTGTTACTGCAGTTCATTCAGTCAGAATTCTCCCTAGTACAGCTGCTTGTCCACACATACTTACAGGCCAAGAAATCACATACTACTGAGTCATTACAAAACCTCTCCTGGAAATGATTCTGGCTGACAAAAAGCAAACAAACAAAAGCCATAACTCAATTCTGGACTGTTTAGGGTCCTCTCAAAAAAGTCAGCATATAAAGATTAAACAGGTTCATGCAAATGGTGAAAGTAAGAATTTCATTTCTGCCTTATTTTCAGCCTGTTGTCAGACAAAGCTTTCTTGCTTTGAAATCAAGGAAGATTTCATCCTTAGGTCTGTAGCTTTGCTGCTCTATTTCATCCTGGTGTCAGATACTCTATAGAATATACATTTGCCTTCCACCCACAAATTAATCAAGCTTAAGAACTCCAACAGTTTTGCACTCTCACATGTAGACATTTGTGAGCTCTAGTTGGTAAACCTATCTTTTGTGTTGTTTTCTCATTTCCATAAT